>CM060961.1:408167-605667 GCA_030765045.1 Tenodera sinensis | reverse complement strand
CAGGGACCCACATGTGGTATTCCTGGCGAATGAAGCAGCATCAAGACAGGTTTTCTCAGGTTCTCCAGTTTCCCCTGCCACTCAGTGCACCAATTGCTCCATTATCACCTTTGCAATCATTTTCACCTGCATTTCATATCATCCTTTTCCTTACTCTCATATTTGCAGGTTTTCACTCTGCCCGGTCCATAGGTTCCCGTGTTCCCCTACAGACGTTTGACTCTAGACACTGGCTTGTAAGTCCTCACTCTCATACTTGCTCATAGTTGCTGTGTTAACCAATTAGTATTGCCAATAAATAGAAAAAACCGTTTTTCTCAGAAACGCATTTTGTGCCTCTATCAAGTTTTGAAAACACGCTCAATTGTCTGTTGCCTGTTCCTGTGTTGGAAAACCATCACATTTGTTTGTTTATGCGCCAGGTAATGAAACAAAAATATTTGTACCTTAGAGCGCTACAATGAAAATATTTAAGATAATATTACTAAAGTGTTGCAGTGTGCAAAATAGATAACAGAATTTTGTAAGTAGTTGTGATTATAACATTAAAAATACATAGAAAAGTAGACTAACTGTATGCAAATGTATTGTTGATATTACAGTAATTATTTGATATTCAATAAACAAAGTGATCACTCTGAAATACATTTATAGTATAGTTTAAATTACATATTTGTGACTATGCCCTAGGGATTATATTATATTATCTGTTCTGGTGACCATTACTGAAATCTAAAGATGTCATCACTATATTTACACTTTATAAGCGACGCCATCACCAGAACTTGACCAAAGAATATAAGTTTGTGCGACTGCCACAGTGCAATGGCTTTTGACAGAATGACGTCTATCGGGTCAGCTAGTAGTAAATAAATCTCTTCATAGTGGTACATTCCCATATGAACTGAAGGTAGCAAAAATTAAGCTAATATTCAAAAAAGGAGAAAAAAAGACCCTAGCAACCACAGACCAATAGCTTTGCTTTCAACCTTCTTCAAAATATTAGAAAAAGTAATGTACAAGAGGCTTATGGCATTCAACAAATTTAATATAATTAATAGTAATCAATATGGGTTCCGAAGCAAGAAATCTACTAGTTTGGCAGTAACAAACTTTGTAGAAAATATCTGTGACATATTGGACAGAGGAGAAGTTGGGATGGGACTGTTCTTGGATCTATCCAAAGCCTTTGATATGGCGAATAATGATATACTACTAATTATGGTGTAAGAGGTGTGGCCTTCAACTCGTTCAAGTCATACCTTGAAATGAGAGAGCAGATAGTTGAGATTAATCTCATAGAAAGAGGCAAAGAGCTATCTCAAACAAAACCTGTAGTATCGAGAGTCCCACAAGGATCTATTTTAGATCCGCTGCTATTCTTAATGTATACAAATGATCCGCCATTGTGTCTTAATTACAATTTGGATGCTAAAATCACACTTTTTGCAGATGATATAAGTATTTTCATTGCAGGAAGAGATGACGACAGCCTTAATCTAAATGTAACATTAGCTGTAGTAAAAGTATTAAACTGGTTGTCTTTAGACAACAGGTTACTTGTAAACAAAGAGAAAACTGTAGGACTCAATTTCCAGCACAAGACTTATAGAAAAGTGGGAAATCCTTGCATCAGAATTGGTTCCAAGTTGGTAAATTTTGAACATGAAACTATGAGGGTTGTCTGTAAAATAAGGTTCCTAATTTTTTTCACAATGAAAAACGCATTTATTAACATTGAATAATATATTTTTGGAAAGCCTAGACCTTTTCCTATTTTCCGACATAATCGCCATTCTGATCAATGCATTTTTGCATGTGGTGCACCATCTTCTGTATGCTTGCATCGTAGAACTCTCCCACCGCGTGGCAAAGTTAGCTTAAAACAGTTTCTTTCAGTTCCTCTCTGGTTCTGAAATGCATCCCACGCAGGTGTTTCAAGTCAGGGAAGAGATGGTAGTCACTTGGGGCTAGGTCTGGGCTGTAAGGAAGGTGTGTGACAGTGTCCCATCCAAATTTGTTGACGAGATTGGTCGCAGGCCTGAAGAAATTTGCGGCCCACTTTAACACGTTTTTGTCTGTGGTCTTTCGTAAGCATTATCAGTACCCACCTTGGTATACCCTAAATGATCTGTCAAAATTTTGTGAATATAGGTCTTGCTGGCATCAGGGATCATCTCGCAGATCTCCCGAACTGTCACCCTTCGATCTTTCAGCATTGCTTCTTCCACTTTCACAATTGTTTCGTCTGAAACCGATGGCTGTCCAGAACACTGGTCGTCATGGACATCTGTACATCCGTCTTTGAATTCTCTGCACCATTTGCACACATGTTTGTATGCTCATACACTGCTCTCCATACTCTTCACACAGTTGAGAATGAATGTCCACCGATGCAGTCCTTCTGCACACAAAACATGCATCACAAAGCGTGATCTGCACCTGGCAGGAGAAGCGAGTGGAAGCCAAGACTGAGCGTTACAGACAGCTTGCAGGGTGGGATACTGGGAGAGGGAGAACCAAGCTACACGCCAGTGTTGCCGGAACTCTTGTAATAGCATTCCTCACGACTGCAGATCCTTGGGAACCTTATTTTATGGACAACCCTCGTAAATTCCTAGGCTTATGGGTAGACAAAAATTTAAGCTGGGACAAGCATATTGAAAAGTTAACAGAGAAGCTGAGCCGAGCCAAGCCGAGCTTGTTGTGTTCTGAGGCCTCGAGTAACATTAACAGTACTCAGAACCTGCTACTTTGCTTTCTTTCATTTGCTACTATCATACCAACACACTATGGGCAAATACTACAAGAGGGCATTAAGAATTATGGTTGGCATTCCAAGAACAGAAAGCTGCAGAAATCATTTTAGCAATTTGAATATCTTGACCCTACCAAGTTTATATAGGAAACAATTATTATTAATTTATATGAAGACTAATACTGCAAATGATATCTCAAATGCTGAAGTACACACATAACACATGTAACATATACAAATTACATACCTACATTCATAAAACTAAACTGTCAAATATATGGGTTTAAAATTATTAGACAACTTGCCAAGTCAGCTAAAAGATATACCTTCTCTAAACAAGTTTAAGGCTGAGCTACACAAATTCTTATCAGTTTTACTCAGTAAATGAATATTTAGAATATAATTCAAGAAAAGTGTAAACACATCTTACTCTTAATCTTTTCATCTGACTGACAATGCATGATCAGCAATGGAGAAGATGTTGTTTTCTAGTGCCTTGCATCTGCCAATGAAGCCATTAGCATTCGTGCTTTCCAATACTTTTGAACTGTAGTTTCTTCTGATCTTAATGCTTCACAGGTCTTCAAGTGGTCTTCATTCATTTCTGCTGGATCGTTACACAGGACACATATTGGTGAGGCTGAGATACCTATTCTGTAGAGATGACTTGCTAAGCAGTCGTGATTTGTCAATAGTCGGAAGGCTGCAACAGCTGTTTTCCTTGGTCTCTGGGGGATTATATCTGGATTGGAAAGTAGTGTAATCCATTTTTTATCTTTGGCATTTGTTTCTATTTCTTGTAGGTATGAATGAGAAAAATTTTTAATGATCAAGCGTTTTATTGAGGAATATGAGAAATTGAATTTAGACTTTTGTGTTATTGTTGTGGCTTTCTTTGCAAGTGAGTCTGCAGCTTCGTTCCCCATGACTCCACAGTGTGCTGGAATCCATTGGAGATGAACAGTCTTATTAACTTTTTGGAGTTGTGTTAACATTTTGTAGCATTCTCTAATTTTTGTTGACTTCTTTGTAGTATTTGAACATATTCCCTGAATTGCAGCTTTAGAATCCGAAAGAATTACTGCCTTGTTAAATTTATTTAAGAGAAGATTTAATAATTGTTGGAGAACAATGTGTATAGCCTCTATTTCTCCATCATAATTTGTTGTGTCTCTGCCAACAGAATGATAAAAGGAAAAATGTGAACATGTAACTCCAGCTCCAGTAAGGTTTTCCTTCGAGGATCCATCAGTATATATGTGCAGCCATTCTTCTGTGGGATACCTAGTATTGATTGTTTCCAGAGCTAGAAGTTTTTGTATTTCTTTTGGTGTGTCTGATTTACTTATTTCCTCTATTAATTCCAAATTGAAGGTAGGTTGCAATAATTCCAATGGATTTTCTCCTATAAGTAGATTTTCTCTGGTGTTAGGAATGTTCAATTTGGATTTAATCTGTGTTACCTTTTCTAGGAAACTACTATGAGTTTTAAAGATTGAAGGGGGGAGGTTCTCTTCTGTCCATTTAGAGTTTGGCAGTCGTAACATTTTCTCGTGTTGGAGCAATGCTTGTTCTTCTATTTTTGTTGTTATTGATGGGGTCCGTGTTAAGGGAAGCATGGCATCAATAGGTGTGGATTTAACTGCTCCAGTGATTAGGCGAAGAGCCTGATTTTGTATTTGTTCAAGTTTATTGATGTTAGCATTTGCTGCCGTTATTAAAGCTTCAGAACAGTACAAGAGGTTTGGTTTAACATACATTTTGTATGTTGTGTTAAGGACTCTCCTTGAGCAGCCCCATTTAGCACCAGCTAACCTTTTCAGGATTTGCAGTTTCTTTTCAACCTTTTCTGAGATGTTTGTTATATGTTTTTTCCAACTTAGCTTCCTGTCGAAAGTGATGCCTAAGTATTTGGCATCATCAACTGCTTTGAGTGGTTTACCATTATAATTTATGTTAATATTAACTGGTTTGTATTTTAGTGTAAATAATTCATAATTTGTTTTTCCCACATTGATAGTCATGAGGTTTTTGGAGCTCCATTCATGTACTTTGTTTAGGACTGTTTCTATTCTGTCTTTAATTAATTCAGGTTTTTTTGGAGAGCCTGAAGTCCAAATGACTACATCGTCAGCAAATAAAGCAATTTTGGTTTCTAAAGTTTTTATTATTGATGGAAGGTCATTTATATATATGTTAAAGAGTGTTGTGCTCAGAACAGCACCTTGTGGAAGTCCTCGGTGTGTTTGTTTATATTTGGAAATGTATGTATTATATTTTGTGGCACAAAACCTTTGTGAAATAAACTGAGTTATCCACTTAAGCATGTTACTTTTCACACCTATTGATTGCAACTTCTCAATTAATTTGTTTCTCCAGACTGAGTCATATGCTGATTTAAAATCAATGAATACTGCCAAGGTATCCTCCTTTCTATTGAAAGCTTCCTTGATGTCTTGGCTTAGTAGGAGTACATTTTCACTTGTACTATGATTCTGTCTGAAGCTGGTCTGTGAACTATTAATTAAGTTGTAATATTCTAGGAACCAGTTAAGTCTAGATGCCACCATTCTTTCCATCACTTTTGCAATAACGCTGGTCAAAGATATTGGTCTGAAACTATTAATATTGTTTGAGGGTTTGTTTTTCTTTAAAATCGGGATGATAATGGCTTTTTTCCAGTCGGAAGGTACAGTCATTCTCCAACACGTGTTGTACAGTTTAAGTAGGATTTCTTTTCCTTTCCTGCCAAGGTGTTTAATAAACTCTGGGTGGATCTTGTCAGGTCCAGGAGATTTTTTGTTCTGTAATTGTTCTATTGCTAAATCCAAATGTTCAACCAGCCAAAATACTTGAAGAGTAATACTACAGTGCAGTTAGTTTAAGAATCAGCACTAACAACAAATGCTGCGCTGCGGCAAGTCACTGCCCGCTTGCCGGTAGACGGGACTTCACATGTCCAAAGAAACTGAACGCACTTTTCATGCATCTGTTAGTTTCGACCTTGGCATGCAGTAGTGGCGCGACTTATCAGATGGTTGGACGTGTTGTTTGCATGATGGTGAAATACTCAGTAAGTGAATGTGCATACATAGTGAAAAGCTATTTTCTGAAAAAGAAATCGGTTTGCAAAACCAGGCGAAAATTTAGACGTAAGTTTCCTGATCGTCCAGTTCCTCACAGAGATTCATAACGTAGGTTAGTGAAAAAGTTTATGGAAACAGGTTGTGTGATTGACAAAAAGAAAGAACGAAGGCCAACCATCTAATAAGTTGCGCCACTACTGTGTGCCAAGGTTGAAACTAACAGATGCATGAAAAGTGTGCGCCAGTTTCTTCGGGCATGTAAAGTTCTGTCTACCGGCGAGCGGACAGTGACTCATGGGAGCGCACCATTTGTCACTAGTGCCGATTCTTAAACTAACAGTACTGTAGTTGTCAGTGTTTGTAGTTATGACATACAATTGTATAAAGTAAGTTAATGCTTCCAAGTTAAATAATAATTTGTATAAGTTATTTGTAATCTGTTGTTGTTGTTTTCTAGTGCCTTGCATCTAGCAATGAAGCCATTAGCATTCGTGCTTTCCAATACTTTTGAACTGTAGTTTCTTCTGATCTTAATGCTTCACAGGTCTTCAAGTGTTCTTCATTCATTTCTGCTGGATCGTTACACAGGACACATATTGGTGAGGCTGAGATACCTATTCTGTAGAGATGACTTGCTAAGCAGTCATGATTTGTCAATAGTCGGAAGGCTGCAACAGCTGTTTTCCTTGGTCTCTGGGGGATTATATCTGGATTGGAAAGTAGTGTAATCCATTTTTTATCTTTGGCATTTGTTTCTATTTCTTGTAGATATGAATGACAAAAATTTTTAATGATCAAGCGTTTTATTGAGGAATATGAGAAATTGAATTTAGACTTTTGTTTTATTGTTGTGCCTTTCTTTGCAAGTGAGTCTGCAGCTTTGTTCCCCATGACTCCACAGTGTGCTGGAATCCATTGGAGATGAACAGTCTAGTTATTTGTAATCTTCATATTGTAAATATTGTCTTGTACTGTTAAATATTTTGATGATGCCAATATTTCTGTAATAATTGTCGGAGAGCAATGTATATAGCCTCTATTATGATGGAGAAATAGAGGCTATATACATTGCTCTCCGACAATTATTAAATCTTCCCTTAAATAAATTTAACAAGGCAGTAATTCTTTCAGATTCTAAAGCTGCAATTCAGGGAATATGTTCAAATACTACAAAGAAGTCAACAAAAATTAGAGAATGCTACAAAATATTTCTGTATGTAAAGTAAAACTAAAAGATAAACAATTTGAGAATACTCTGTTTATGAAGACTGTATGTTATAGATGACCTGCAATATTCACCTGTAGTTGCTCTGTCATGTATATTATATGTAACTCAGTTAATAATTCTAAACACTTCTTTTTTTATCTTATTCATGTTTAAATATTTGTATTTTATAAATCTACAGACAATGAAGAAAGAAAGAACAATTCATTTGAAAGAACTTTTTGTGGCATAAGCCATTTTTGAGATAATCGTTATTACAGAGGAAACAGTTAATTGGAATACCCCAAAAACCAACTGTGACATTTTTCCCCCATTACGGTGTGGTCTGGTTGTATTTGGTGATATTCCATCTGTTAGGTTGCATTAGTACTGCCAACTGTACGTAAAATATAATCACAGTAAAGCTATGGCCATAGTTGGTGTTATTGCATCTGTTATGCTGCTACAGAACCCAATATTTTTGAACCAGTTACAGGGAAGCCAACCTTTAGATTTTAAAACAATACGCTGCATTTATCTGTGGAATCATTGTATTGCTGATGTGTGCGTGGTTTTATCTTGAGTTTTAGAGCATTATATACAGTTACAGTTACTGTTTGCAACACAGCAGTGTATTAAATATATTGCAATATTTAGCTTTCGGAAGTGATTTTATCTAAAAGTGTTATTGCAGAACAAGATGAGTAGGTTCACCATGTGTTGTGTGGTAACCTTGTTTGAAAGCATGTTACTTTAACCCTGTGATAATTGGGGTTAGCAATAATGTTTTTATTTTGATAAACAATGGTTATTTTTAACTTAATTTAAAAGGTGAGTCATTTAATAACACTGAACAACACTTTTAAATTAAGTTAATTACAACAAAACTGTTTTCAAACTTCTATGAAAGGAAGATAATGGTTATTTTATTTCCTTTAAAGGCTGTATATAAATATGAGTGAGAGACAAAATAGTGAAGAAAGCATCCTTCCAGTGAAAAATAAATGGTTTGAGTATGAATGTGGCTTATGGAACTTAATTGTTTTTGTGTATCATAGTGTTATACATTTTAATTTACACTTTCATTAAATTGCACCTTGGAATCTTGTCTTGTTTCCCTGGCGTTTTCACACAGACTGTTAGTACCTTCCATTGTAGGTTGGCAGTACCACTTTTGGTATAATGTCCACTGCAGTTTAGTGTAATGTCAGCCATTTTGAATTCTTGGGAAATGCCAATAAGCTGTTTACCTTTTGATGATTAGAATTGTTCAATACTCCGTCATTCTTTTAAAGTCAGGTAGATATTCGATTGTTTCTCATGGAAAGAGTATGTAATTTTAAAACCAGCATATAATGTCCAGTTATTAAACATTTGACTATCATTGTTCCCTTTGTATCTATAATGAAATGTGTAATATAAGTATTTCCAGATTAAAATGAGGTATAATATATAGATAGAAAAATAAAGTTTAACAAGAATAGTACTATATCCAGCTCTGTGAGCGTAATGTATATCCAGTAGTGCAAATGTGACACTATTTGTCTGTGTTGCAGGGCAGATATCTGGTTTAACAAACCTGGGTTACACCTGCTTCCTTAATACACTGCTACAGGCCCTGAGTTCGTGCCCTGTTGTGTTGGAATGGCTGAGACGTCAGCGACTTAACAAATCCCAAAGTCTTACAGAGGCACTGCATTCCGTTCTCAAAGGTAGGAGTGCATATCTTGGTCATGTATTTGAATTTGTAATGGGGATTAAAGTTAAAATGGAAATTTTGTTTGGTTGATTTGGCAGCTCTGAATGAGGGTACTGAAGATCCATATACTCCAATTGCCGTTATACGGTCGTTGCTAAAACAAGGCTGGGTCATCTCACCTGGAGAGCAGGATGCCCACGAACTGTTTCACATCATCCTCACCACACTGGAAGAAGAGACGCAACAGGCACTTTCACAGGTGAGAGGTGAAACACCTGTTTCACACAATGAGAATCCCATTCTGAGCAGAAACCACCTCCAGAGAAAGTATGAGGAGTGATAGGAAGGACTATAACCCAACACAATTAGTATAAATGGGGCTGAACATTCAGCCCTTGAATGTACCACAAACTGTTATCCACTGTAGAACATAGGGCATGTCCATCTGAGTCATGTGAAGTGTTGTCAACAACCATCTTGCTCTATAACACAACATAGGGTGAGAGCTGGCTGTTTCATAAGGAATGTTGCAATATTGATGAAATCTTGTTGCAGGACTTACTGCAAATGAACTTTGTCAACCAACACAAGCAAACTTATTAGAGTTAGTTATAGATAAATAATGTGAATTGGAATGAATTTGTAGAAAAGTTTACTAAAAAAATTAAAGGTATATACAGGTTCTAAAATATTCTTATTTTAGAATCTTGTTGCTTCACTGTTAATAGCTTCAATTTTTACTTAATATACAGGTTATTTTAAAAAAAAAAAACTATGATATTGCAACAGGAGTTGGTTTTGGTGAAAAGTAGAATAAAAGTTTCAATAAACATATGTTCAAAAACAAATACATGTTGAGATATGAGCCGTTTACTGGTGTTGAGTATTTACACTAGTCAATGGACTTCATCCAACAAGTGGCTTCTAGTGCACGCTTTGTTGTTAACAGAATAATTGTTGGGTAAATATCCATGAACACCAAACAGAAATTGTTGCTGTTGTGCCCTCTGGTAACACTGGATGTTATGTTGATACACATGCTTCAGCTCTTCTCAAAGAATCCCCAGCTCTTTCCAACACACCCGGCTGCTCTCAAATTTGGGCACATTTATTGACCATACACTAAAGCCACAATTCTTACTCACCTCAATGTGTGCATGGGGCTGTTTCATTCAGTGCTTGTGGCTGGCCTCTCAGTCGGGGTGAACACACTCACGGCATAACTGACACTGCTACACACGATGTGATACTAAAAATTGTGACTTTACTTATAATGCATGCATATTGTTGATGGGTTGACATATGCCAGTGTGTTTAAATGTCCCCATGGACATGGACCACAACCACCTTCAAATACGCCCGACCAGTTCTAGCACCCTTCCCATCTATCAGAGAGCAAGAGGAAATGGACCAGCACCATCTTCAAATATGCCCGGCCACTTCTAGCACCCTTCCCATCCATCAGAGAGCAAGAGGAAATGGACCAAGACCACCTTCAAATATGCCCGACCAGTTCTAGTACCCTTCCCATCCATCAGAGAACAAGAGGAAATGGACCAAGACCACCTTCAAATATGCCCGACCAGTTCTAGTACCCTTCCCATCCATCAGAGAGCAAGAGGAAATGGACCAAGACCACCTTCAAATATGCCCGACCAGTTCTAGCGCCCTTCCCATCCATCAGAGAGCAAGAGGAAATGGACCAAGACCACCTTCAAATATGCCCGACCAGTTCTAGTACCCTTCCCATCCATCAGAGAGCAAGAGGAAATGGACCAAGACCACCTTCAAATATGCCCGACCAGTTCTAGCACCCTTCCCATCCATCAGAGAGCAAGAGGAAATGGACCAAGACCACCTTCAAATATGCCCGGCCACTTCTAGTACCCTTCCCATCCATCAGAGAGTAAGAGGAAATGGACCAAGACCACCTTCAAATATGCCCGGCCACTTCTAGTACCCTTCCCATCCATCAGAGAACAAGAGGAAATGGACCAAGACCACCTTCAAATATGCCCGGCCACTTCTAGTACCCTTCCTATCCATCAGAGAACAAGAGGAAATGGACCAAGACCACCTTCAAATATGCCCGGCCACTTCTAGTACCCTTCCCATCCATCAGAGAACAAGAGGAAATGGACCAAGACCACCTTCAAATATGCCCGGCCACTTCTAGTACCCTTCCCATCCATCAGAGAACAAGAGGAAATGGACCAAGACCACCTTCAAATATGCTCAGCCACTTCTAGTGCCCTTCCCATCCATCAGAGAACAAGAGGAAATGGACCAAGACCACCTTCAAATATGCCCGGCCACTTCTAGTACCCTTCCCATCCATCAGAGAGCAAGAGGAAATGGACCAAGACCACCTTCAAATATGCCCGGCCACTTCTAGTACCCTTCCCATCCATCAGAGAGCAAGAGGAAATGAACCAAGATCACCTTCAAATATGCTCAGTCACTTCTAGTGCCCTTCCCATCCATCAGAGAACAAGAGGAAATGGACCAAGACCACCTTCAAATATGCTCAGTCACTTCTAGTGCCCTTCCCATCCATCAGTGAACAAGAGGAAATGGACCAAGACCACCTTCAAATATGCTCAGTCACTTCTAGTGCCCTTCCCATCCATCAGAGAACAAGAGGAAATGGACCAAGACCACCATCAAATATGCTCAGTCACTTCTAGTGCCCTTCCCATCCATCAGAGAACAAGAGGAAATGGACCAAGACCACCTTCAAATATGCTCAGTCACTTCTAGTACCCTTCCTATCCATCAGAGAACAAGAGGAAATGGACCAAGACCACCTTCAAATATGCTCAGTCACTTCTAGTGCCCTTCCCATCCATCAGAGAACAAGAGGAAATGGACCAAGACCACCATCAAATATGCTCAGTCACTTCTAGTGCCCTTCCCATCCATCAGAGAACAAGAGGAAATGGACCAAGACCACCTTCAAATATGCTCAGTCACTTCTAGTACCCTTCCTATCCATCAGAGAACAAGAGGAAATGGACCAAGACCACCTTCAAATATGCTCAGTCACTTCTAGTGCCCTTCCCATCCATCAGAGAACAAGAGGAAATGGACCAAGACCACCTTCAAATATGCTGAGTCACTTCTAGTGCCCTTCCCATCCATCAGAGAACAAGAGGAAATGGACCAAGACCACCATCAAATATGCTGAGTCACTTCTAGTGCCCTTCCCATCCATCAGAGAACAAGAGGAAATGGACCAAGACCACCTTCAAATATGCTCAGTCACTTCTAGTGCCCTTCCCATCCATCAGAGAACAAGAGGAAATGGACCAAGACCACCTTCAAATATGCTCAGTCACTTCTAGTGCCCTTCCCATCCATCAGAGAACAAGAGGAAATGGACCAAGATCACCTTCAAATATGCTCAGTCACTTCTAGTGCCCTTCCCATCCATCAGAGAACAAGAGGAAATGGACCAAGACCACCTTCAAATATGCTCAGTCACTTCTAGTACCCTTCCCATCCATCAGAGAACAAGAGGAAATGGACCAAGACCACCTTCAAATATGCTCAGTCACTTCTAGTACCCTTCCCATCCATCAGAGAACAAGAGGAAATGGACCAAGATCACCTTCAAATATGCCCGGCCACTTCTAGTACCCTTCCCATCCATCAGAGAACAAGAGGAAATGGACCAAGATCACCTTCAAATATGCTGAGTCACTTCTAGTGCCCTTCCCATCCATCAGAGAACAAGAGGAAATGGACCAAGACCACCATCAAATATGCTGAGTCACTTCTAGTGCCCTTCCCATCCATCAGAGAACAAGAGGAAATGGACCAAGACCACCTTCAAATATGCTCAGTCACTTCTAGTGCCCTTCCCATCCATCAGAGAACAAGAGGAAATGGACCAAGACCACCTTCAAATATGCTCAGTCACTTCTAGTACCCTTCCCATCCATCAGAGAACAAGAGGAAATGGACCAAGATCACCTTCAAATATGCCCGACCAGTTCTAGTACCCTTCCCATCCATCAGAGAACAAGAGGAAGTGGACCAAGACCACCTTCAAATATACTCAGCCACTTCTAGTGCCCTTCCCATCCATCAGTGAAAAATATTGGAGAGCAAGGGGATTAATGACTTCATTGTCAGAAATCCAGCATTAGCTAACAGCAACATTGAGGTGTGCTTACATGCCGGATAATCTTACAAAAAACGAGACCTCTCCTTAGATTCTTCACTGTTAGGAATAACCAAAGTACAATAGAAGCATTTGGTAATAAAGCATAACGTATCCTAAAAACTGTAACCAAAGACATCACAACACCTATTGACATTGCTGACGAGACTTGCATCACCTCCATACAGCACCATTTTGTTCCTCTGGTGTCAAGTTTTGGACCTTTTTTCTGTTCTCATAATGGATTGTCAATGGTCTGAAGTGTATGTACACTAAATTTCAGTTTATTTGGCATTTGACCTTGTACTTAAGGATGATTGAATATTTCAGGTATGTTCATTATCAGATGCTCTGGAAGCAGAAGAAACCGAGGTGCCTGGCATAATATCACTAGAACGTTTACCATTACATCGCACTAGGTCAAGAGAAGGACTTCCATTCCAAGGGCTGTTTGCCAACCAGCTAGAGTGTGTTTCCTGCAACCATAAGGTACTCTTTCCATTATCGCACTGAAGTACAAAACTAGGAAAAATAATAACAGCCAGTTTCACAATATAATCTAAAGTAAGAACAAATTAGAAACTAAAAGCTTCACCTATCTTAGTAATATTTCAAGATCTTATGCAGCTTACACATTTCAAGTTGACTCCAACTCATTCTCAAAGCTATACAAACAGTTAGCATAGTTACTAATGCTCATTTTAATCACCAATTTCTGAAAACAAAAACTTATAAATACAATCTATTGGAGGTAATTTCAAAATATATAATACAGTTCCTGTTTTTTAAAATAAATATCTTTTCCCAAACCATTAAATCTATAGGCCCACTTAATTGTTTTAGTAATTTAACCTCTGGATTAATTTCATGATTAAATGACCAAAAATGAGCATCAGTAACTCTGGTAGTTTTGTTCGTATAGTTTTGAGAATGAGTTGGGGTCAACTTGAAACGTGCTAGTTGCATAAGATCTTGCAATATTACAAAGATGAGTGAAGCTTTTAGTTTATAATTTGTTCTTACTTTAGATTCTTGTTGCTTCACTGTTAATAGCTTCATTATTTCCACATTCACAATTTAAGTTTAAGATGAAGCTTTAGTAAGTAAGCTATGGATTCCTGTTAAGCTTTGTGAGTTTCACAGTAGGGCACCATGTTCTGCTTTGCTGAGCAATCAAACTGAGAAGGTGCAGGGATAATTACAGGAGGGAGTGGAACTACGCCAACTACTGCAATGCAAATAACAACAGAAAGTCCATCCATATATTGCAAAAGAAAAATACAAGCCTTAATTTATTATGAAAAACTATAAAAGACTCCCTTTTTATAATCATTGAAGTATCTGCAATAAAAATATTAAAACTCTCAAAGCTCAAGAAAATTACATACAAAAAGTCAATAACATACACAAGAAATATAATATACAAACAAAAAACATAACCACTTCCAAGATGCCCCCTTTATCAACCAGAAATGAACATGCATCAATTAATCAAAAATATCACAGCTGAGAATGATTATGGCCCAGTACAACTATAAGTACCAAACCTGGGAACACTGTATTCCCCTTGTATCTAGAGGAAAATGTGTGTATGTGTGGATAGATAGGTTACATACATATCTACCTACCTACCCCACCCTACCCTACCCCACCCCACCCCACACAACCCAACCCAACCCAACCCAACCCCACCTCAGCCTACCCCACCCCCCTACAGCACCACACACCTACCCTATCCCAACCCACCCTGCAACACCCCCTACCCCACACCACCCCACTCTTCACCATCCCACCCCACACAAACCCACCCCAGACTACGCCCTACCCCACCACACCCCTACCCTAACCCATCCCACCCCAGCCTACCCCACCACAACCTCTACCCTATGCCACCCACCCTACTCTACTACACCCCAACCCTACCCCACCCTACACCACCCCACACTACACAACCACACCCCCTACCCTATCCCACCCACCCTACTCTACTACACCCCAACCCTACACCCACCCCACACCACCCCACCCTACACTACCCCAAACCACCACACCACCCCACACTACACCACCCCAAATTACACCACACCACCCTACCGTACCCTACACCACCCCACCCTACACCACCCCAAACTACACCACACCACCCTACCCCACCCCACCCTACCCTACACCACCCCACCCTACACCACCCCAAACTACACACCACCCCAAACTACACACCACCCCACCCTTCACCACCCCACCCTTCACCACCCCACCCTACACAAACCCACCCCAGAAAACCCCCTACCCCACCCCAGTCTACCCCACAATATCCTAGGCCACCACACCCTACCCTACCCTACCCCTCACAACCCACACCATGCCACCTCACCACACTGCCCCACCCTAACCCACCCCAGCCTACTGCACCCCTCCGTACCTCAGCATACACCTCCACACTCCACCCCAGCATACCGCACCCCACCCCATGCTACATGAAACCACCCCAGCTTAACCTAAGCCAACCTACACTACTGCACACCAGCCTACCCTATCCCACCCTACTCCACAGCAGCCTACCCTACCCCACCCCTCGCCCACCCCTCCCTCACCCCACCCTAACCCACCCCAGCCCACCACTCCCCGCCGTACCACAGTCCACCCACCTTACACAACCCTACCCCAGGCTACCCCACACCACCCTAGCCTACCCCACCCTACGCTAACCCACCTCAGCCTAGCGCATCCCACCATATCCCATCCCAGGCTACCGCAGTCCACCCCACGCTACACCACACCACTGCACCCCGGCCTGCCCTACCCCACTCCACCGAACCCCACCCCACCCTACCCCACCCACCCTACACATGCCACTCCACTCCAGCCTACACTATCCGACCTCACACTACCCCAACCCAGCCTACCCTACAGCACTCCACCCCACACTATCCTACGTCTCCCCACACTACCCTACCCCACCCTACCCTATAGTTCCCCATCCCACACTACCCTACCAAAGCCTACCCCACCCCAACACCTTACCCTACCTCCACACTACCCACCACAATGCCTTACCATACCCCACCGTACACTACCCCACCCTACCAAACCCTCCACCCCTACCATACTCCACTCTAGCCCACCTCAATGCCCTAGCATATGCCACCCAACACTACCCCACCCTACCCTACCCACACACTATCCCACCCCACCCTACACTACCCCATCCTATCCTACCCCACACTACCCCACCCCACCCTACCCTACCCTACCCTACCCTACCCCATCCTGCACCATCAAACCCCACCCTACCCTACTCCCACACTATCCCACCCCACCCTACACTACCCACCATACTCCCACCCCTACCATACTCCACCCTAGCCCACCACACACCCCCTAATGCATCCCAACAGTCAGCATAAGATTGAGAATGAGAGCAAATGAGCTCTTGAAACCTGTGCCATTTTTAATAAGTAATGTTGTTTTCTAGTGCCTTACATCTGGCAATGAAGCCATTAGCATTCGTGCTTTCCAATACCTTTGAACTGTAGTTTCTTCTGATCTTAATGCTTCACAGGTCTTCAAGCGGACTTCGTTTATTTCTGTTGGATCGTTACACAGGACACATATTGGTGAAGCTGAGATACCTATTCTGTAGAGATGACTTGCTAAGCAGTCGTGATTTGTCAATAGTCGGAAGGCTGCAACTGCTGTTTTCCTTGGTCTCTGGGGGATTACATCTGGGTTGGAAAGTAGTGTAATCCATTTTTTATCTTTGGCATTTGTTTCTATTTCTTGTAGGTATGAATGAGAAAATTTTTTAATGATCAAGCGTTTTATTGAGGAATATGAGAAATTGAATTTAGACTTTTGTTTTATTGTTGTGCCTTTCTTTGCAAGTGAGTCTGCAGCTTCGTTCCCCATGACTCCACAGTGTGCTGGAATCCATTGGAGATGAACGGTCTTATTAACTTTTTGGAGATGTGTTAACATTTTGTAGCATTCTCTAATTTTTGTTGACTTCTTTGTAGTGTTTGAACATATTCCCTGAATTGCAGTTTTAGAATCCGAAAGAATTACTGCCTTGTTAAATTTATTTAAGCGAAGATTTAATACTTGTTGGAGAGCAATGTGTATAACCTCTATTTCTCCATCATAATTTGTTGTGTCTCTGCCAACAGAATGATAAAAGGAAAAATGTGAACACGTAACTCCAGCTCCAGTAAAGTTTTCTGTGGAGGATCCATCAGTATATATGTGCAGCCATTCTTCTGTGGGATATCTAGCATTGATTGTTTCCATTCCTAGAAGTTTTTGTATTTCTTTTGGTGTGTCTGATTTACTTATTTCCTCTATTAATTCCAAACTGAAGGTAGGTTGCAATAATTCCAATGGATTTTCTCTTATAAGTAGATTTTCTCTGGTGTTAGGAATGTTCAGTTTGGATTTAATCTGTGTTACCTTTTCTAGGAAAATACTATGAGTTTTAAGGATTGAAGGGGGCAGGTTCTCTTCTGTCCATTTAGAGTTTGGCAGTCGTAACATTTTCTCGTGTTGGAGCAATGCTTGTTCTTCTATTTTTGTTGTTATTGATGGGGTCCGTGTTAAGGCAAGCATGGCATCAATAGGTGTGGATTTAACTGCTCCAGTGATTAGGCGAAGAGCCTGATTTTGTATTTGTTCAAGTTTATTGATGTTAGCATTTGCTGCTGTTATTAAAGCTTCAGAACAGTACAAGAGGTTTGGTTTAACATACATTTTGTATGTTGTGTTAAGGACTCTCCTTGAGCAGCCCCATTTAGCACCAGCTAACCTTTTCAGGATTTGCAGTTTCTTTTTAACCTTTTCTGAGATGGTAATTAGTATTTATTTATGCCAACAAACTTACTGTTGGTGTTTTTAAACACATAAGCCATGTGTGGGCATAGTTTGAGAGGTAGAACTGGAACTTAAAAATTCAATGCCACAACTGGGATTTGAACCACAGACCACTCACGGCTTGTGTGTTTAAAAACACCAATAGTAAGTTTGTTGGCATAAATAAATAATAATTACCATCTGAAGGTTATTTAATCCTGGGATATAAAATACTTACAATAGTAAGTCACCATTGGGGTAATTTGTCTCTGATGTGAGACTGCCTTTGTGGTTTACCAGGAGAAATACGAACTGGCTTGAGAATTTAATGCCATTCTGGCAGTTTGTCACAATAGCTCAGTGGTAGACCAGCCGCCCGGTAAGCGGAAGGTCTTTGGTTCAAATCCCAGTAGTGGCATTGAATTTTTAAGTTCCAGTTCTACCTCTTTTCTGAGATGTTTGTTATATGTTTTTTCCAACTTAGCTTTCTGTCGAAAGTGATGTATAAGTATTTGGCATCATCAACTGCTTTGAGTATTTTATCATAATTTATGTTAATATTAACTGGTTTGTATTTTAGTGTAAATAATTCATAATTTAAGTAAAAATTGAAGCTATTAACAGTGAAGCAACAAGATTCTAAAATAAGAACAAATTAGAAACTAAAAACTTCACTTATCTTAGTATGTTGATATCCTTTTTCTATTTTACTGACCCAGGGGTTTCAAGCTATATCCAGCTCATTCTCAAAGTCATATAAACAAAATCGTTGCCAAGCTACAATCTTTTATTTTTGTGAAAAACAATTATTCATATTCAATTTTTTATTTACCAATCTCTGAAAACAAAAATTTAAAAATACAATCCATAGAGGGCAATTCAAAGTTCATGACATGGTTCCTGTTTTTTAAAATAAAAATTTTTTCCCAAACCATTAAATCTATCGGATTACTTAACTGTTTTAATAATTTAACCTCTGAATTAATTTCATGATTAAATGACCAAAAATGATCTGCCACAGCTGATTTATCAGTTTGTTTATATTTAATATTTCTAAAATGTTCTTTTATTCTGGTTTCTAGATGACGTTTAGTTTTACCAATATAAACTTTATCACAATCTAAACAGCTAAATTGATAAATGCCAGATTTTTTATAATTTGGTATTTTATCTTTTTTTGAAAAATTAAGTAAATTTTGTATATTAAATTTATTTTGAGGGACCAAATTTATTCCATATTCTTTAAAAATCCTTGTAGATTTACAGAAAATCTACTCACATTGATAATTACATAAAATATAAAAGTTTTAATCCTTTTGCACATAAATTTGCTGTTTTTAATAGTTTAATTTATAGATTAATAAATATACCCCTTAATAAAGATGAATTTGACATAGAATATAAACATATTATTAACACTGCAGTAATTAATGGTTTTAATACAGATTTTATACATAAAAGGATAGGGGAATTTAAATATCAAAAAGCTGTCAAAGAAGTTTCAACCCTTAAAAAAATAAAAGATAATTATATTTTTAAAAAGTTTACTTACCATCCATGGGCTAATAAAAAATTTACAAGGATTTTTAAAGAATATGGAATAAATTTGGTCCCTCAAAATAAATTTAATATACAAAATTTACTTAATTTTTCAAAAAAAGATAAAATACCAAATTATAAAAAATCTGGCATTTATCAATTTAGCTGTTTAGATTGTGATAAAGTTTATATTGGTAAAACTAAACGTCATCTAGAAACCAGAATAAAAGAACATTTTAGAAATATTAAATATAAACAAACTGATAAATCAGCTGTGGCAGATCATTTTTGGTCATTTAATCATGAAATTAATTCAGAGGTTAAATTATTAAAACAGTTAAGTAATCCGATAGATTTAATGGTTTGGGAAAAAATTTTTATTTTAAAAAACAGGAACCATGTCATGAACTTTGAATTGCCCTCTATGGATTGTATTTTTAAATTTTTGTTTTCAGAGATTGGTAAATAAAAAATTGAATATGAATAATTGTTTTTCACAAAAATAAAAGATTGTAGCTTGGCAACGATTTTGTTTATATGACTTTGAGAATGAGCTGGATATAGCTTGAAACCCCTGGGTCAGTAAAATAGAAAAAGGATATCAACATACTAAGATAAGTGAAGTTTTTAGTTTCTAATTTGTTCTTATTTTAGAATTCATAATTTGTTTTTTCCACATTGATAGTCATGAGGTTTTTGGAGCTCCATTCATGTGCTTTGTTTAGGGCTGTTCCTATTCTGTCTTTAATTAATTCAGGTTTTTTTGGAGAGCCTGAAGTCCAAATGACTACATCGTCAGCAAATAAAGCAATTTTGGTTTCTAAAGTTTTTATTATTGATGGAAGGCCATTTATATATATGTTAAAGAGTGTTGTGCTCAGAACAGCACCTTGTGGAAGTCCTTGGTGTGTTTGTTTATATTTGGAAATGTATGTATTACGTTTTGTGGTACAAAATCTTTGTGAAGTAAACTGAGTTATCCATTTAAGCATATTACTTTTCACACCTATTGATTGCAACTTCTCAATTAATTTGTTTCTCCAGACTGAGTCATATGCTGATTTAAAATCATTGAATACTGCTAAGGTATCCTCCTTTCTATTGAAAGCTTCCTTGATGTCTTGGCTTAGTAGGAGTACATTTTCACTTGTACTATGATTTTGTCTGAAGCCGGTCTGTGAACTATTAATTAAGTTGTAATATTCTAGGAACCAGTTAAGTCTAGATGCCATCATCTTTCCATCACTTTTGCAATAACACTGGTCAAAGATATTGGTCTGAAACTATTAATATTGTTTGAGGGTTTGTTTTTCTTTAAAATCGGGATGATAATGGCTTTTTTCCAGTCGGAAGGTACAGTCATTCTCCAACATGTGTTATACAGTTTAAGTAGGATTTCTTTTCCTTTCCTGCCAAGGTGTTTAATAAACTCTGGGTGGATCTTGTCAGGTCCTGGAGATTTTTTGTTATGTAATTGTTCTATTTCTAAATCCAGTTCTGTTTCGTTAAAATCCTGAATAAAAATATCATTTCGTGTATCTTTTGGCTTATTAGTTTCTCTGATAGTTTTTTGGATAGCTTTATCTTGATTTTTTATACGCTTGGGTTATTCTTTGTGACTGAGCATAAAACTTGTTAAGGGATTCTGCTATTTCCCTATTTATAGTTAAACTTTTGTTATTATGTTTTAATGGTTCAGTTGTATTTTTTGATAATTTTGTTTTATTAAGAAATTTGTATATTTTATTTCCATCTGTCCTATAGTCCACATGTTCTACAAAATTTGTGAAACTGGCCTTCTTTGCTGTAATAAATTCTTTCTTAAAAAAGGCTGCTTTTCTTCTCCAGTTTTGTACGTCTTCTGGACACTTGGTTCTTTCGGCTTTGACTCTTGCTATATTTCTTTCATGTTTTAACTTAGATAAAGATGTAGACCAAAAGTAGCTATATTTCTTTAACTTTCCTTTGGGGATATGTGTTTTGGCTGCTGTCAATAATGTTTCACATATTTTTTTATTCATTTCATCTGTTGACTTGAACTCTGATTCTAACAGTATATTACACTTCCCTTCTATCTCATTTTGGAAACTGGACCAATCTGCTTTTTTAAAATTCCAAGAGGTTTTAATTTTTGGTTTGTTACTTTTATTTATTAGACCTCTTATGGAGTTTATGGTGATTCTGTGGCCTGAACCTGGGTCTTCTATTATTTCTCTTTTTGTATTGTCAGTTATGTCAGATGGCACCATCAGAAGTTCAGAATTTGTACCTGAACCATTATAATGTGGTTTTACTATGCAAAAATGGAGTTTTACATTCCTGTATAAAAATATATAATTCGCTGCCTAATAACCTTAAAGATATAGAAAATGTTAATAAATTTAAATGCTGTGTGAAGGTTTTTTTGAAGGAACACTGTTTTTACACAGTAGAAGAATATTTGGAATTTAACAAATACCCTTATGTATAATTGTACAAGTATTTATTGTAAATAAGTTTATGCAATATAATTACTTTTGACGTATCCTATATCAGTGTACCATGTACAGTATCTGATTTTAAAGGACTAAATAAATAAAATGAAGGTAAGTGGGTGGATCATTTGGATTAAATATTAATTCCATTGGTAATTATTATTTATTTATGCCAACAAACTTACTGTTGGTGTTTTTAAACACACAAGCCGTGTGTGGGCAAAGTTTAAGAGGTAGAACTGGAACTTAAAAATTCAATGCCACAACTGGGATTTGAACCACAGACCTTCCGCTTGCCGGGCGGACGCTCTACCACTGAGCTATTGTGACAAACTGCCAGAATGGCACTAAATTCTCAAGTTAGTTCGTATTTTTCCTGGTAAACCACAAAGGCAGTCTCACATCAGAGACAATTACCCCAATGATGACTTACTATTGCAAGTACTTTATATCCCAGGATTAAATAACCTTCACATGGTAATTATTATTTATTTATGCCAACAAAATACTGTTGGTGTTTTTAAACACACAAGCCGTGTGTGGGCAAAGTTTAAGAGGTAGAACTGGAACTTAAAAATTCAATGCCACAACTGGGATTTGAACCACAGACCTTCCGCTTGCCGGGCGGATGCTCTACCACTGAGCTATTGTGACAAACTGCCAGAATGGCACTAAATTCTCAAGTTAGTTCGTATTTTTCCTGGTAAACCACAAAGGCAGTCTCACATCAGAGACAATTACCCCAATGGTGACTTACTATTGCAAGTACTTTATATCCCAGGATTAAATAACCTTCACATGGTAATTATTATTTATTTATGCCAACAAACTTACTGTTGGTGTTTTTAAACACACAAGCCGTGTGTGGGCAAAGTTTAAGAGGTAGAACTGGAACTTAAAAATTCAATGCCACAACTGGGATTTGAACCACAGACCTTCCGCTTGCCGGGCGGACGCTCTACCACTGAGCTATTGTGACAAACTGCCAGAATGGCACTAAATTCTCAAGTTAGTTCGTATTTTTCCTGGTAAACCACAAAGGCAGTCTCACATCAGAGACAATTACCACACACGGCTTGTGTGTTTAAAAACACCAACAGTAAGTTTGTTGGCATAAATAAATAATAATTACCATGTGAAGGTTATTTAATCCTGGGATATAAAGTACTTACAACAGTAAGTCACCATTGGGGTAATTGTTTCTGATGTGAGACTGCCTTTGTGGTTTACCAGGAAAAATACGAACTAACTTGAGAATTTAGTGCCATTCTGGCAGTTTGTCACAATAGCTCAGTGGTAGAGCGTCCGCCCGGCAAGCGGAAGGTCTGTGGTTCAAATCCCAGTTGTGGCATTGAATTTTTAAGTTCCAGTTCTACCTATTAATTCCATTGTTGATGAGTTTAATAGGTCTTCTATGACTCTTCCTGCTGAATTTATATCTCTGTAGCCCCAACGATACGTGTGGTCCCCCTTGCAAAATGGGGGTTTAAGTCCGGTGATGTAAGTGCCGCATTGTAAAACTGGTGTCCGTTAAGAAAACAGTTACATGAAAGCCACATACATGAGTATGAATCCTAAAGATAAACTTTCCGGAGTTAATAAGTAATTTAGTGTCATTAAATCCAATTGACTTTATTATTTACATCACTGTGTGGCAAGAATTATGTATCTGAGTGAAGTAATGAAAAAGTTCATGTGAATATTTTACATGTCAAGTTATATCCATTTAATATGTGTAAATTTCCTGTGTAATGTGTGTACCAGGGGTATGTTTTGTAAACCCCAGTATCGAATCCAAAGCTATTCAACGGAAGAAAACGGCCAACATTGGCCATAAGAAAAAGGGCGATCGATGACATTGAAGAACAATGTTTGTTAGTTATATAGCTAGGACAAGTAAATAGGAGACCCAACGCACTTCTTTTTTCTTTACCTGATTACCTTCCCCTTATGTAAGGCTTACAAGCCAGTATCTAGAGTCAGATGTCTGTCAAGGAGTACTGGAACCTTTGGAATGAACAGAGTGAACACCTGCAAGTATGAGAGTGAGGAAGTGATTACCCTCCCCCTATGTAGGACTTACAAGCCAGTATCTAGAGTCTGATGTCTGTCAAGGAGTACTGGAACCTTTGGAATGAACAGAGTGAACACCTGTAAGTATGAGAGTGAGGAAGTGATTACCCTCCCCCTATGTAGGACTTACAAGCCAGTATCTAGAGTCAGACGTCTGTCAGGGAACACAGGAACCTATGTACCAGACAGAGTGAACACCTGCAAGTATGAGAGTGAGGAAGTGATTGCCCTCCCCCTATGTAGGACTTACAAGCCAGTATCTAGAGTCAGATGTCTGTCAGGGAACACAGGAACCTATGTACCAGACAGAGTGAACACCTGCAAGTATGAGAGTGAGGAAGTGATTACCCTCCCCTTATGTAGGACTTACAAGACAGTGTCTAGATTCAGACGTCTGTCAGGGAACACAGGAACCTATGTACCAGACAGAATGAACACCTGCAAGTATGAGAGTGAGGAAGTGATTACCTTCCCCTTATGTAGGACTTACAAGACAGTGTCTAGAGTCAGACGTCTGTCAGGGAACACAGGAACCTATGTACCAGACAGAGTGAACACCTGCAAGTATGAGAGTGAGGAAGTGATTACCTTCCCCTTATGTAGGACTTACAAGACAGTGTCTAGAGTCAGACGTCTGTCAGGGAACACAGGAACCTATGTACCAGACAGAGTGAACACCTGCAAGTATGAGAGTGAGGAAGTGATTACCTTCCCCTTATGTAGGACTTACAAGACAGTGTCTAGAGTCAGACGTCTGTCAGGGAACACAGGAACCTATGTACCAGACAGAGTGAACACCTGCAAGTATGAGAGTGAGGAAGTGATTACCTTCCCCTTATGTAGGACTTACAAGCCAGTATCTAGAGTCAGATGTCTGTCAGGGAACACAGGAACCTATGTACCAGACAGAGTGAACACCTGCAAGTATGAGAGTGAGGAAGTGATTACCTTCCCCTTATGTAGGACTTACAAGCCAGTATCTAGAGTCAGATGTCTGTCAGGGAACACAGGAACCTATGTACCAGACAGAGTGAACACCTGCAAGTATGAGAGTGAGGAAGTGATTACCTTCCCCTTATGTAGGACTTACAAGCCAGTATCTAGAGTCAGATGTCTGTCAAGGAGTACTGGAACCTTTGGAATGAACAGGGTGAAGACCTGGAAGTATGAGAGTGAGGAAAAGAATGATATGAAATGCAGGCAAAATCGATGATTGGAAAGATGATTATGGAGCAGTTGGTGGAATGAGTGGTGGGGAAACTGGAGAAAAACTGCCCTGATGCTGCTTCATTCACCATGAATACCACATGTGGATCCCTGGGATCGAACCTGGCCTACCTATGTGGTAGGCGAATGCTCTAACTGCTCGGTCAAGGTGCCACTTGACCGTACACACTATTAATAAATATGTTATGTGAGATAGACGTGTATTTGAGAGATTACACATAATCGGCTACATTTCGGCAATCCGTAATCGTGGATTGCATTGCCGAGAGATATTCCGTGAAGTATCACGGAATTGTATTTGCCATGTGCAATTGTACCTAGAACATTGGATAATATTTATGAGAGAAGCTGAGAAAACTTGAGAAATCGAGAGATGCTATATTGAATTTAGCGTACTCAAGAATTATAAAGAATATCTAACAATTGATGCGGTTTTTAAAGAAATGGGCTGAGCTGTGAGACTCGTTTTCTATCTACAAGGTCGTGGTAACGGATGGAATGAACATACACTTGGGTTTAACTTTAGTCACACATTTTATTTGTACCTTCTTGTTCACAATTTTTAAATCACATCACAGTAGAAAGTCTTGTTAGCGGATCAACTTCCCTAACTTCGCCAAAATTTAATTAAAGGTCTCTAAACACTCAGTAAATTCACTTTTACTATTTCATGACGCATACACATAAAAATACGTCCATCTACCTCGGAGATACCCACGCTATTGAACTGTTTCTTGGCGTCCTTTTGACACGACACACCGCCTTTTTCATCTTCATCCGCGGTATTCATCCGTGCAAATAGTTCTTTCTCGTTAGGGAAGCGATCCCAATTATTGTCTCCTACTTTTATTATGAAACACAAACAATTCTAATATTTATACACATATATTAAAATCAAATATGGAAAGATTTATGACGTCTTTGTGCAAACTTAGTTGTTCGTCACAATGAACCCTATCAGCATGCTTTCGTCATTCAACTATCTCATACCAACACCAAAAAACGAATTACACTTTTAACAAACATTTACATGAACTATTTTCTTTTGGGGTATTCTAATATTCTGTCTCATATGCCCCTTGTTTTGTTTTTCAAGTTGTCACATATATTTACAATCTTGAAACACAATACAATCCTTCTCCTTACTCCTCTGATGCAATCACTTTGTACAATATTTTTTTCTTTTCTTTACAGTCTTCTTCGCTGTTTGTCTTTGTCTTTTGTTTTGGCATGACACAGCATGTCTTTATAAATTCCACATGTTCAATTACTACACAATATATGTTCAGTTATTATACATCTCAAATTCAGTTATTATACAATACATATTCAGTTATTGTACAGCACATTCAGTTATTATACAACATATCCAGTTATTATACAATACATATTCAGTTATTGTACCACATATGTTCAGTTATTATACAACACATACTCAGTTATTATACAACATATCCAGTTATTATACAATACATATTCAGTTATTGTACAACACATATTCAGTTCTTATACAACACATACTCAGTTATTGTACATTTGACATTGACACAAATATAATTTTAAGTGTATCATGGTTTATTATGTGGCTTTTGACTTATGTTCCTTGTTATGAGGAGAGAAAAACAGGATACAAATTTTGAGCTAATGATTATGATCATATTTGTGGCAATATTTTATTCAGTTCTTTGCCTTCTTTGTCTTATAAGCTTATTATGTATAGGCAGGTTATTGAGTTGGTTCTTAAACTCTGATGTTACTAATGGTACCATTTTTCTTAATTGGGTTCTTATTCATTATTATTTGGTTCAATATTTCTTCGAGCTTAGCATTGGCTATATCCATCTTAATTCATGGGCATTGCTTTTCTGATTATGGTTTTCCTTACTTCACTAATTGTCACCTCTTTGTCTCTTATCTCTATAAGAGAAAACTTCTATACTTATAATTATTCTGCAATTGTATTATTCTTCTTCTCAATTCACCCTCGACATCTTTGTGTCGAAATATTTTATCTTTGTCCTCACAATGGATTCCTCTTTATTTTTGTCCCTGACATCCTTATGTCAAAAACACATTATTTTTCATCGCTATAATTCATTTCTTTAATGACAATCAGTGTCCTCATCTGTCTTTGTTGACAATGCTCTTTGTGGCCGATATAGCCAATGACTATGTTGATTTTCTTTCTTGTTGTAATTTCTAATCTGAACATAATTTTCTATAAGTAACCCATTAAAAATTGTTATTTTCCATCATCTCTACTATTCCTGCCTTACATATTTGTTGGCAAAGACTATTTGGTCCTTTCTTTGTATGGCTTTAATTTATTTTTATGGTATCTTCCTACCAACTTGCCATTTGTATTCTGTAGCTCATACGTGTGGTCACCCAGCTGTTTTGTTATGACCAGTGGTCCAGTGTACAATAGCTCCATCTTTCCAGATCTTTTCTCAGATGCCTTGGATGCTTTGTGGCTTTTTAAGAGCACCTTTTCTCCATTTTGTGGGGACCATTTCCTGACAAATCTTTTTACCTTGTTCCTCCCTTTTTCAGCCTTTTGCTGTAATCTTCTGAATGCCAATTGACATTTTTCCTTCTCTGACAATTCCCTTTGAGCAGCCATCGTAGTGTCAATGTCAATTGTCAATCTCTTGGGCTTTGTGTTGGTCATCAATTCAATTGGGGCGAACTTGGCCGTGGAGTTCACCGAATGGTTAATCACCTCCTCTATGTACCCGCATTTTTCCGTCCAGGAAGTGTGGTCTCTGTGGCAAAGTAGGCGGAAATATATGCTTATATCCCTCATGGTTCTTTCAGTCGGGTTTCCTTGGGGATAATACGCTGAGGAATAGTACAATTTTATTCCTAATGTTCTTAAGGTGTCCTGGAATAACTTACTCTTATGCATTGTTGCATTGTCCGATAGAATACATTTTATCCTCCCATATTTTGGGATGTAGTCCTTGACGATTTTATCTAGGCAAGTTCTGCTTTTAATGTTCTTAATAGGGTATATTTTAGTGAATTTCGTGAAAACATCAAACATGACAAAGATGTATCTGTTTCCATCTTTGTCCCTTGGTAGCTCGCCATGTTCGTCAATGCACACCAATGCATTTTTCTCGTTCCTCACGATGGATTGTGGAACGACATCGTATCTTACAGTAATTGGCTTGGCCTTCTGACATAGGTCGCATGAGGAAATTAACTTCCTGACTTTCTTGCCAAGATGTTTGATGTACAGTACTTCCTCAATTGCAAGCATTGTTCTCTCAGTACCAGAGTGAAGCATCGAGTGGTGGAATGCCAAAATGACCCTGTCCTGTAAGGAATTTGGTACCATCATTTTCCACTTCCTTACGTCGCGACCATGTAATTTAAATAGGATGCTCCTAAATTTGCCTATCTTGGCTTCCAATTTTGGTACTATGTCTGGAGCCTTGTCGAATAGCCTCTTCAATTCAGGGTCTTCTTGTTGTAGCTTCGCTATGTTTTTGAAGTCTTGTAAGATTTCGTTGCTTTCTTTACTATTTATCTGCATGATTTTAATTTCATGGTGTGGATTGTATATCGTCTCGGGTATGTGACTCTCTGATCTTAACCTTGACAATAAGTCGCTAAAGATGTTCTCCTTGCCCGGGATATGTTTGACCTCTATGTCGTGTGATGTTATTTCGTGTATGTACCTCGAGATTTTGGAGTTGGTTAGCTTGCATTTTTGAATGAAGGACAGGTTTACGTGATCTGTATATATAATTATTTTATAATGGTAGATATATTGCCTGAACTTTTGTAACGCAAAATGGATTGCACCTATTTCTAATTCTGTTATGCAGGCATTGGCTTCTATCTTGTTTAGAAATCTAGAAGCTGTGGCAATCACATGTTTGTTGCCATCTGCATCTTCTTGTGCTAATATTGCTCCATATGAGTGTGCACTAGCATCGGTGTATATTAGAAAAGGTGAATTTGGATCCGGTCGTTCCAGGAGAATACTGTGCTTGAAAAGTTCTTTGATTTTCTCAAAGGCCACCTGGTGTTCGGTATTCCATTCCCACTTAGTATCCTTTTTCAACAGTTCTCTAAGGGGTACTAATTCCTTAGCGTAGTTGATCACGAATTTTGACTGGTACTGTAAAATGCCCAGAAACCTTCTCAACTGTTTCAAGTTACGTGGGGGTGGTATATACTCTATGGCCTTGACCCTCTCCGGATTAGGTTGTATACCATCAGGCGTAATGATGTGGCCTAGAAATTCTGCCTCTTTGACGAAACATTCACACTTTTCCAAATTTAGGGTCATGTTGCTTTCCTGGAACTTGGACAATACATAATCTATGTGATGTAAGTGTGACTCTGGATTCTTGCTGTATATTAAAAAATCGTCAACATATTGCGTTACAAAAGCCTCGATAGTATCCCCGAAAACTTTGTCTAGCGCCCTCAGTAGTGCACTGCTACTGGTCGATAATCCAAAGGCACATTTTAAAAAATGGTACACCTTTCCTTTGTGCAGGAAGCAGGTATATTTCCTGACATCTGGATGAAGAGGAATTTGCCAGAATGATGCTGTCAAGTCAAGACTTGTAAAATGTTGACCTCCCTTCAATTTTGATATCAGTTGGTCTACCCCCTCAGGCCTGTAATGATCTGGCAAGGTATGTGCATTTATCTTCCTTGCGTCGATGGTCATCCTCAATTTTCCCTCTTTCTTATGGACCCATACCACTGGATTCACATAACATGAGTCCGACAGCTCTATTATTCCGTCCGCTAACATTTTCTGGATCACTCTGTCAGCTTCCTCCCTGATGGAGTTGAGGATGGGCCTGGATTTATGTGAATAGGGGGTGATATCTTTTACTGTAAAAGTATGTACGTACTTATTACATGTACCTGGCTTTTTATTAAAAACTTTCCTGTTTTTAATCAATATTTTTCTAAGTTGGTTCCTTTCCTCTTCAGAGATGCCATGTGCCCCCCAGACCTTCTCATCGATTAGCTGTGATATCGGTTCTTCTCCGTCTGTTGGTAGTGGTTCAGGTTGGTAGTTGTTCGAGGTAACACACTCGTCTTCTGTGCAGATCCAATGGCTGAAAACATTAGTTTCCTCCTCGCTCGTCCAATCTGTTTTCTCCTTATTTACCCTTAGGTCTACCAACCTGTTCTTGTGGACATTGATGTTCTCCACAAAGAATTGTTCATCCGGATGGATCCCTGTCTGGTCTGGTTCCTCCTGGCATGTTTCTTCCTCCAGGAACTTCGCAGTGCATTCTGAGGTTCCTTCCTTGATAATGAATTCATGTAGGTCATAATTGATCACCGACCTCCAAAGATTAAGCAAATCACTGCCAATGATTAGGGTAGCTGTTAGTCTAGGTATTACCAGGGCAATAAAATCGAACTTCCAGCTTCCGATTTCTATTACCAGCCTTACCTGGTATTTAACATGTTCTGCCAATTGCTGTGCTGCAATACACTCCACACACAGGCAAGAATTCAGCATTTCTCTTAGTTATTAATTCCTGGAATAGCTGTTCGTCACATACTGATGTGCTGGCTCCTGTATCAATCATCGCTGGCAATTCGATACCCCATACCTTCAGCCTAATCATTGGTGGATTGGTTATTTCCTTTCTTTCACTTGCCTGTCTTCTCAAGGTACCTACATTATATTGGTCAATATTGCCCCTACTGCCATACAGGTCAACTTCCGGGACACAAAGTTGACTTGTACTTAGTTTTCCTGGGCGTTGGAGGTGATTGTTGTTTCTGTATTCTGCGCAGCATCGGTCCTATCCGGCACATTTTCATTCTGTTCCTGTTGTCTTACGTTGTCGGTGTTCCATTGGTTTCTGCCCCTTTGGCCTGAACCCCTATTGTATGACGACCTTTGGCTGTTTAAATATTCCCTGCAGAATCGTATGTGATTCACTTGATGGGTACGGTCTCCTGGTCTCCCCCGATCATATCTATGCATTCTGTATCTCGATTCACCCCTCGGTATTGCGTCGTGGTACCGCTGTCTTGTGTTCTCCATCCTCTCGCCATGATTATGTGGTTGTGGGAAATGGTGTGCCCCTCTCCCTCTTTCATGGGTGCTACTAGTATTTCTATCTTCTCCCTCATTCTGGTTGTTCGTAGCCGTGTTCCGGTTTAAGATGGGTGAGTTTGGGTGACCGTTCCTATGTCTATGCTCATTAGGCCGACCATTTTGTGTTTCGAAGGCTGTCAGCAATTCTATCATATCTGCAAAGTCTACTGGCCTCGCAACAATTAACCCTGTTCTCACTGTGTCTGGGAAATGTCTTGTTATGCTGGTAATTAGTTCTGCTTCCGACAAGTTGGGGTCTAATAGCTTTCCTTTGTTGGCTACTTTCATAAAATAATCGACTAGCGATAACCCTTTGGTTGGATCATATCTACCTGTTGCTAGCTCTATCCTAGTTTGGTTTTGCTTAGCTGGGCCCCAATACCTTGATAGGAATAAATTTCTGAATGAACTATACGACTCATGACCAGCTAGTGTTAACCTGAGCCATTCTAATGCCTTGTTTTTTAAGCTTTTCTTAACTATCATCATCCTAAGCTCATTTGGTATCCTTTTCACTTTAAAATACTCTTCCATCTCTTTAACAAAGAGTTTTGGATCGTCTCCCTTCTCCTCGTCAAATGTAGGTGGTGTGATTTCATTTAGTATGCTGTTGGTGTAACATGTGTTGTGTGTTGTGTCATTGTTTGGTTGTGAACCTCTTTCTCTGTATGGTGAGTCAACATTTTGTACATTATTCAAATAACTCTCATCTTGTACATTACTTACATCTAAATCATCTTGCCTTTGTAGTGCATTCACAACATCATTTACATTAGCCAAACTTTCTTTCCTTTTTTTCATTTCTTCACAAATTGATTTTAAATCATTCTTTATTTCTAAGTGACTTTGTTTCATATCATTTATAGCATCCTGTTGCAAATGCACCACATCAGTCATCGTCTTAATTTTAGGAATTACAATTTGTTCTACAGTTTCATTAATAATGTCTTTCTTTACTACCTCAATCTCTTTCCTTAATTCCTCAGTTATTTCTGCTTTTACATTTGTAATCTTACAGTCTACACTTATATTACATTCTGTTATTTCCTCTCTACACCTAGCAATTTCTCCTTCTAATACAATCTTATTTTCTCTCATTTCTGATTCTATTTTTCCCATCCTATCTCCTACGATTTCTATCCTAGCTTCTAAGGCTTCCTTTGTCTCATTTAAGTTTTTATGTACTAATTTTAAATTAGTTTCCATTGCTTTCATATTTTCTTTACACTCCTGTCTTCCTAATTCTATTTTCTGTTCTAAATTCTGTCTTCCTAATTCCATTTTCTGTTCTAAGTTCTGTCTTCCTAATTCCATTTTCTGTTCTAAGTCCTTTCTCACTTCCTCCATTTTCTGACCTATCTCTTCCTTATTCTGTTCCAGTTTCTGACCTATACTCTGACCTAAACTTTGTTCTATGTCCTGTTTTAATTCTGCGTTATTTTGTTCCATTTTCTGACCTAATTCTTTTTTATTATTTTCCAAGTCCTCTTTCACTCCCTCTATTTTCTGACCTAAACTTTGTTCTAGTCTTTCAAACATGATCATTAATAACCTTTGGTCTTTTCCTATTTCAACCTGTTCCTCACTTTCTGGTTCTACCCGATAACTAGGCCTATCTGCCCCTTCCCCCACTCCTGTTTCTATCTCTTTTCGCGACATTTTAGTTTCTTTATTCAATTCACTTTGGGTTAAAAGTCCCACTACTTTGCCGCTTCTCAGTAACATAAAAATGAAAATGAACTGGATGTAAAAATAAAAATTTTTGATCCTACTTTTTTTTTTTTTTTTTTTCGTTGATTCGTCCAGTTATGTACGTCTCCTGGGCAGTTGGCTTCGCTAGATGATCTCCGGTGTTTTCCCACGTTGATTATCCGTGCATCGGTGTTCTGATGTATCGTTGATATCAAACGATGGTCTAATGGCGTCTTCTTTCCTTTTGGTGCGATGATATGGTGCCACTTGATGTTTATCGTGAGTTCAATTCCCGTAATTTGCATTCCATCCAAAATTCGAGTTCCACGTTGGGCGCCATTTTGATGCGGTTTTTAAAGAAATGGGCTGAGCTATGAGACTCATTTTCTATCTACAAGGTCGTGGTAACGGATGGAATGAACATACACTTGGGTTTAACTTTTAGTCACACATTTTATTTGTACCTTCTTGTTCACAATTTTTAAATCACATCACAGTAGAAAGTCTTTTTAGCGGATCAACTTCCCTAACGTCGCCAAAATTTAATTAAAGGTCTCTAAACACTCAGTAAATTCACTTTTACTATTTCATGACGCATACACATAAAAATACGTCCATCTACCTCGGAGATACCCACGCTATTGAACTGTTTCTTGGCGTCCTTTTGACACGACACACCGCCTTTTTCATCTTCCTCCGCGGTATTCATCCGCGCAAATAGTTCTTTCTCGTTAGGGAAGCGATCCCAATTATTGTCTCCTACTTTTATTATGGAACACAAACAATTCTAATATATATATATTAAAATCAAATATGGAAAGATTTATGACGACTTTGTGCAAACTTAGTTGTTCGTCACAATGAACCCTATCAGCATGCTTTCGTCATTCAACTATCTCATACCAACACCAAAAAACGAATTACACTTTTAACAAACATTTACATGAACTATTTTCTTTTGGGGTCTTCTAATATTCGGTCTCACAATGTTAAACTGAATAACTTCAGAAATTTACCACAATTATATTTGTGAAGAGTGAAATGATTTATTATTATATTGTTACTTCATTGCAATTAAGTTAATTTTGATAGAAACCTGAGTATTCATTGAAAATACATTAGTCTTTGCCATCTTTATCCGCTACCCACTACGACCTTGAAGTAAAGAGCTCATAGTTGCCCCACCTCTAAATAAAAATGTGCCAAACTATAAACAAAATCTTCGAACAAAATAGTTTATAGTCGTATCTCTATTTCGAACTGGAAATATCTTATGAAATTGTCTCATGATTGAGTTTCTACATATGTATTGTACATAAAAATTGTTCAAGTGCGAAATTCCATTGCACTAATAACAAAACAAGAAGAAGAGCAGTAATAAAGCTGTTCATACACAGCACACATGTGCTTGAGTAAGATGTTCAATGAACAAACTGTAATGTTTATAGTTGAGTAAGCATGGCCTTGAGCACATGATTCACTGCCAGTGAGATAGCTGAATGTTCCAATTACTGCCAGTGAGATAGCTGAATGTTCCAATTACTGCCAGTGAGATAGCTGAATGTTCCATTCACTGCCAGTGAGATAGCTGAATGTTCCAATTACTGCCAGTGAGATAGCTGAATGTTCCAATTACTGCCAGTGAGATAGCTGAATGTTCCATTCACTGCCAGTGAGATAGCTGAATGTTCCAATTACTACCAGTGAGATAGCTGAATGTTCCAATTATTGCCAGTGAGATAGCTGAATGTTCCAATTACTGTCAGTGAGATAGCTGAATGTTCCAATTACTACCAGTGAGATAGCTGAATGTTCCATTCACTGCCAGTGAGATAGCTGAATGTTCCAATTACTGCCAGTGAGATAGCTGAATGTTCCAATTACTGCCAGTGAGATAGCTGAATGTTCCATTCACTGCCAGTGAGCTAGCTGAACGTGCAAGCTGGGCCTAGTTCATACTATCCATGTATACATTTATCATTGATAGAGAAGCTGATATTAGATTTAGTTTTGTATTTGCATGTGCTAAAGAAGGATGTGGACGTGTTTGTTACAGTCTGCAGTAAACTATTCATCATTCTACAGTCTGTCGCTTGCATTGCCTTCGAGGTTACAGTGTTTTGGGCACTCGTTGACTCTACACGAGTTGTTGGGCAACTTCATTGGCAGCAGGGTTGTGAACGCAGTCACTTGTGATCATTGTGGACATAAGGAAGCAGATCATGTGAAAACTGTCACCTTTGGCAAGGTCAGTCATATGCACATATATATTCATAGCTAAGCAATATAATTCAACAAATGAGACTAAATTCAACATGAGACTAATGAGACAAAATTCAACAATTAGAGACTAAATTTCATTTGTCTTTGGTGTAAGTTCTGAATATTAAAGATAAGTGAATAATATTATCATTATTGAGATCTGTTGTAGTCTTGTGGGGTGAGTCTCCAGTGAGTAAGGGAATCATCCTGTAAACTCTGGTTAGAAAATTAAGTAGGTATCCTTCCACTTCCCTGCATTTACAGTACGTCTGGATGTAACCAATCACAATTCCTCCTCTGTCTACACTCAGGCAATAACTTGCCAAGCAGCAAAGGCACATCTTATTAACCACTGCTTTTATTCCATTGAGGATTATCTCAAGTATAAGTGTTAGCCATAAAGCTTTGTACATGTCCAATATGTAATCTCATAGTTTATAATGCTAACCTTGCCGGTCACCAAGTTATGAGCATTAGCTCAATAGTATAAGTGTTCTGTGATGAATATTTATTATACTTGTTGACTAATATATCTATTTACTTAGAATAAGTAGAAGTGTTGCATTCTACCAAAATTTCACTGCAAATATATGTTTTGATACTCCCTAAATCCAAGATAACATAAGACGGTTTATTGTCACATATGCTTACAATTTTTGAGCAAAAGCTCAGTAAACTGGTGACTCGTCAAGAAGTATTAATAATACATTAATTTTACATAAATAAAATTTTTAAAAATCTGATGTGTTACACCCACATGACTTTCTCTACTCTTGTACTAACCATTCTTACAAACTCTTATTCCTATATCTTCTTGTTAGTTGAGATAAACATTTGTACAAATTATCTTATTGCTTATTTCCTTGTAGGTACAAGGGGAATAAGGGAATACAGTGGACTTTAAGCGATAGTCAAATGTTTTAAAGCTTTGAGATCCCGTTCTCTTTGCATGCTTAACATATAAAACAATGTTCCATTTCATGAAGGTTGTCACTTTTCTGAAACTGACACAAATAACAAGGAATATCTCCGAAATGCTTCACTCTACAAAAACATTTATTCAGACATAAATTGTGTTAATTATTATTTATTTATGCCAACAAACTTACTGTTGGTGTTTTTAAACACACAAGCCGTGTGTGGGCAAAGTTTAAGAGGTAGAACTGGAACTTAAAAATTCAATGCCACAACTGGGATTTGAACCACAGACCTTTCGCTTGCCGGGCGGACGCTCTACCACTGAGCTATTGTGACAAACTGCCAGAATGACATTAAATTCTCAAGCCAGTTCGTATTTCTCCTGGTAAACCACAAAGGCAGTCTCACATCAGAAACAATTACCCCAATGGTGACTTACTATTGCAAGTACTTTATATCCCAGGATTAAATAACCTTCACATGGTAATTATTATTTATTTATGCCAACAAACTTACTGTTGGTGTTTTTAAACACACAAGCCGTGTGTGGGCAAAGTTTAAGAGGTAGAACTGGAACTTAAAAATTCAATGCCACAACTGGCTTGAGAATTTAATGTCATTCTGGCAGTTTGTCACAATAGCTCAGTGGTAGAGCGTCCGCCCGGCAAGCGGAAGGTCTGTGGTTCAAATCCCAGTTGTGGCATTGAATTTTTAAGTTCCAGTTCTACCTCTTAAACTTTGCCCACACACGGCTTGTGTGTTTAAAAACACCAACAGTAAGTTTGTTGGCATAAATAAATAATAATTACCATGTGAAGGTTATTTAATCCTGGGATATAAAGTACTTGCAATAGTAAGTCACCATTGGGGTAATTGTTTCTGATGTGAGACTGCCTTTGTGGTTTACCAGGAGAAATACGAACTGGCTTGAGAATTTAATGTCATTCTGGCAGTTTGTCACAATAGCTCAGTGGTAGAGCGTCCGCCCGGCAAGCGGAAGGTCTGTGGTTCAAATCCCAGTTGTGGCATTGAATTTTTAAGTTCCAGTTCTACCTCTTAAACTTTGCCCACACACGGCTTGTGTGTTTAAAAACACCAACAGTAAGTTTGTTGGCATAAATAAATAATAATTACCATGTGAAGGTTATTTAATCCTGGGATATAAAGTACTTGCAATAGTAAGTCACCATTGGGGTAATTGTTTCTGATGTGAGACTGCCTTTGTGGTTTACCAGGAGAAATACGAACTGGCTTGAGAATTTAATGTCATTCTGGCAGTTTGTCACAATAGCTCAGTGGTAGAGCGTACGCCCGGCAAGTGGAAGGTCTGTGGTTCAAATCCCAGTTGTGGCATTGAATTTTTAAGTTCCAGTTCTACCTCATAAATTGTGTGTTTTAGCGAGATCTACTTTTCTGTATATTAAGATTTTGTCTATCTCTTACAATTTACGAGTTATTCAAAAGTCATCCAGAGTAAACAGGACTACATAGGCTATAGCCTGAAAATTCAAAATATACATTTAACTTGTCATACAAATGTCTTAAACATATGACATTTTAATCAAAATTGTTACGAACTGGTTTGAGAATTTAATGCCATTCTGGCATTTTGTCACAATACCTCAATGGTTAGAGCAGCCGCCTGGTAAGCAGAAGGTCTGTGGTTCAAATCCCAGTTGTGGCATTGAATATTTAAGTTCCAGTTCTACCTCTCCAATTAATGAATTTAAACCAAAACAGTTGTCAATAACACTATACAATACTTAGACTTTACTGGAACATGTTTCAGGGGCTGTTCCAGTAAATTATAAGTAAATGTTGTGTAGTATTATTAATCGACTCATCTTTTTGGTTTAAATTGATTATTACAACACTGTGTTCAAACTTTCAAGAAACAAGATAATCCAATTTATGAATTTTGATCTACCGCCACCAAATACATTATGGAAGTTCACGTCAACTCAAACAACCACATATCAGACAGCATCCACAAGAATCATTTGGATAATTCTGGTGGTGGCAGCAATTTAAGCTCTTGAAACCAGTAAAGATAAATATTTACATATAAGTGATGTTCAGTGTTTCAACACCAATTCAGTTTTTATAATAACTTAAATTGGCATCACTGTTACTAGCTTATTCAAATATACGCAAAAAGTCCTTATTCGTTCATATATAGAAATCTCGTGGAACGTAAGTGGTGCCTTATAACCTTCAGTGGTGTCTCTCCCACATGTGCTATACTTGAGGAACCTTGCTTCTCTCAGAGTGCACTTGTCTGGAGATAATCCAACCTTTCTGGTGTCTCTCCCCCATGTGCTATACGTGAGGAACCTTGCTTCTCTCAGAGTGCACTTGTCTGTAGATAATCCAACCTGTCTGGTGTCTCTCCCCCATGTGAGGAACCTTACTTCTCTCAGAGTACACTTGTCTGGAGATAATCCAACCTTTCTGGTGTCTCTCCCCCATGTGAGGAACCTTACTTCTCTCAGAGTACACTTGTGAGACAGAATATTGGGCCCTGATAGAAAATCGTTCATATAAATGTTTTTTTAAGAGTGTATAAATTTCTAGTTCTTGTTTGGGTGTATCAGGGACTTATTTTTAATATTCAGGATAGCCAATGTTTTCTTGTCACTTTGTGTTCAACCAATAAAAACTATTTGCGCGGATGAATACAAAAAAATGGCGGTGTTGCGTCAGAGAGACGCCAAGGACTATTTTCATTAGCGTCTGTGTGCTCAAGATGATAAGATGTGTTTTCTGGTAGCGTGTGAACATGGAACTTTCACCAAACTTTTATCCAGTGTAGATTCTACTAAATCATGATTGTGAAAGTCTTTGATTAATTAATATGGTGCTGAGAGTGTAAAATAACGAAGTCTTAATGAATAAATAAGCTGTGATAAAGGAACATTGATTTATGCATTCCATTCTGTTACCACAACCCTGTAGATAAGAGTCGCGTCTGCTATCAAAGTATTTCATCTTTCAGTAAGAACATTATTCCGGTATGCTATGTAAAGAATCTTTATAAAAACAGCACCAAAATGGCTTACCCAACGTGGGGCGCGAATTTAGAATGGAATGCAAAATTACGAAAATTGAAATTACAATAAACACCAACTGACGCCATCCCATCGCACAGGAAAAAGACGCCATTAGACCATCGTTTGATATCGCCATCAGAACATCGATACACGGAGAATCAACGTGGGAAAAACACCGGAGATCATCTAGCGAAGCCAACTGCCCAGGAGACGTAAATAACTGGACGAAGAACCAACGGAAAAGGAAGTAGGATCAACATTTTTTGTTTTCACATACATTTTATTTCCATTTTTTATGTTACTGAGAAGCGGCAAAGTAGTGGGACTTTTAACCTTAAGTGAATTGGATAAAGAAATTAAAATGTTGCGAAAAGAGATAGAAACAGGAGTGGGGGAAGGGGCAGATAGGCCTAGTTATCAGGTAGAATTAGAAAGTGAGGAACAGCTAGCAATAAGCAAAGACCAAAGGTTATTAATGATCATGTTTGAAAGACTAGAACAGAAAATGGAACAAAACAAGGTAGAATTAGGTCAGAAAATAGAACAAAATAACGCAGAATTAAAACAGGACATAGAACAAAGTTTAGGTCAAAAAATGGAACAAAACAAGGTAGAATTAGGTCAGAAAATAGAACAAAATAACGCAGAATTAAAACAGGACATAGAACAAAGTTTAGGCCAAAAAATGGAACAAAACAAGGTAGAATTAGGTCAGAAAATGGAACAAAATAATGCAGAATTAAAACAGGACATGGAACAAAGTTTAGGTCAAAGTATAGGTCAGAAAATGGAGGAAGTGAGACAGAACTTAGAACAGAAAATGGAATTAGGAAGACAGAACTTAGAACAGAAAATAGAATTAGGAAGACAGGAGTGTAAAGAAAATATGAAAGTAATGGAAACTAATTTAAAATTAGTACATAAAAACTTAAATGAAACAAAGGAAGCCTTAGAAGCTAGGATAGAAATCGTAGGAGATAGGATGGGAAAAATAGAATCAGAAATGAGAGAAAATAAGATTGTATTAGAAGGAGAAATTGCTAGGTGTAGAGAGGAAATAACAGAATGTAATACAAGTGTAGACTGTAAGATTACAAATGTAAAAGCAGAAATAACTGAGGAATTAAGGAAAGAGAGTGAGGTAGTAAGGAAATACATTATTAATGAAACTGTAGAACAAATTGTAATTCCTAAAATTAAGACAATGAATGATGTGATGCATTCACAACAGGATGCTATAAATGATATGAAACAGAGTCACTTAAAAATAAAGAATGACTTAAAATCAATTTGTGAAGAAATGAAAAAAGGGAAAGAAAGTTTGGCTAATGTAAATGATGTTGTGAATGCACTACAAAGGCAAGATGATTTAGATGTAAGTAATGTACAAGATGAGAGTTATTTGAATAATGTACAAAATGTTGACTCACCATACAGAGAAAGAGGTTCACAACCAAACAATGACACAACACACAACACATGTTACACCAACAGCATACTACATGAAATCACACCACCTACATTTGACGAGGAGAAGGGAGACGATCCAAAACTCTTTGTTAAAGAGATGGAAGAGTATTTTAAAGTGAAAAGGATACCAAATGAGCTTAGGATGATGATAGTTAAGAAAAGCTTAAAAAACAAGGCATTAGAATGGCTCAGGTTAACACTAGCTGGTCATGAGTCGTATAGTTCATTCAGAAATTTATTCCTATCAAGGTATTGGGGCCCAGCTAAGCAAAACCAAACTAGGATAGAGCTAGCAACAGGTAGATATGATCCAACCAAAGGGTTATCGCTAGTCGATTATTTTATGAAAGTAGCCAACAAAGGAAAGCTATTAGACCCCAACTTGTCGGAAGCAGAACTAATTACCAGCATAACAAGACATTTCCCAGACACAGTGAGAACAGGGTTAATTGTTGCGAGGCCAGTAGACTTTGCAGATGTGATAGAATTGCTGACAGCCTTCGAAACACAAAATGGTCGGCCTAATGAGCATAGACATAGGAACGGTCACCCAAACTCACCCATCTTAAACCGGAACACGGCTACGAACAACCAGAATGAGGGAGAAGATAGAAATACTAGGAGCACCCATGAAAGGGGGAGAGGGGCACACCATTTCCCACAACCACATAATCATGGCGAGAGGATGGAGAACACAAGACAGCGGTACCACGACGCAATACCGAATGGTGAATCGAGATACAGAACATATACACATGATCGTGGAAGACCAGGAGACCATACCCATCAAGTGAATCACATACGATTCAGTAGGGAACACTTGAACAACCACAGACCGTCATATGACAGAGGTTCACGCCAAAGGGGCAGAGACCAGTGGTACACTGGCAACATAAGACAGCAGGAAGTAGATGAAAATGTGCCAAATAGGGTAGATGCTGCACAGAATACAGAAACAACAACCACCACCAACACTCAGGGAAATTACAACAACTAAGTTCATCCCAACTGAGTGAATGACAAACAACATAATCTCAGCAATTTACAATTGACATCGACACCATGATGGCTACACGAAGAGAAAGATGGAACCACTGGTCATAACAAAACAGCTGTGTAACCACACGTATGAGCTACAGAATACAAATGGCAAGTTGGTAGGAAGATACCATAAAAATAAGTTAAAGCCATACAAAGAAAGGGCCAAATAGTCTTTGCCAACGAATGTGTAAGGCAGGAGTAGTAGAGATGAAGGAAGATAACAATTTTTAATGGGTTACTTATAGAAAATTATGTTCAGACTAGGAATTACAACAAGGAAGAAAATCAACATAGTCATTGGCTATATCGACCACAAAGAGCATTGTCAACAAAGACAGATGAGGACACTGATTGTCATTAAATAAATGAATTATAGCGACGGAAGATAATATGTTTTTGACATAAGGATGTCAGGGACAAAAATAAAAAAGAATCAATTATGATGACAAAGATATAATATTTCGACACAAAGATGTCGAGGGTAAATTGAGAAGAAAAATAATACAATTACAGAATAATTATAAGTATAGAAGTTTTCTCTTATAGAAATAAGAGACAAAGAAGTGACAATTAGTGAAGTGAGGAAAACCATAATCAGAAAAACAATGCCCATGAATTAAGATGAATATAGCCAATGCTAAGCTCGAAGAAATGTTGAACCAAACAACAATGAATAATAACCCAATTAAGAAAAATAGTACCATTAGTAACATCAGAGTTTAAGAACCGACTCAACAACCTGCCTATACATTATAAACTTACAAGACAAAGAAGGCAAAGAACTGAATAAAATATTGCCATAAACATGATCATAATCATTAGCTCAAAATTTGTATCCTGTTTTTCTCTCCTCGTAGCAATGAATACAAGTCAAAAACCACATAATAAACCATGATACACTTAAATTATATTTGTGTTAATGTCAAATGTACAATAACTGAGTATGTGTTGTATAAGAACTGAATATGTGTTGTACAATAACTGAATATGTATTGTATGATAACTGGATATATTGTGTAATAACTGAATATGTTGAGTAATAACTAAATGTGTTATGCAAAAACTGAATGTGTATTGTGTAATAACTGAATATGTATTGTATAACAACAGAACATATGTGATATGATAGCAGGATATATTGTACAATAACTGAATATGTATTGTATAATAATTGGACATGTTGTGTAGTAACCAAATGTGTTGTACAATAACTGAATATGTATTGTATAATAACTGAATGTATTGTGTAGTAATTGAATATGTGAAATTTATAAAGACATGCTGTATCATGCCAAAACAAAAGACAAAGACAAACAGTGAAGAAGACTGTAAAAAAAAAAAAAAAAAAAAAAAAAAAAAAAATATTGTACAAAGTGATTGAATCATAGGAGTAGGGAGAAGTATTGTATTGTGTTTCAAGATTGTAAATATAGGTGACAACTTGAAAAACAAAACAAGGGGCATATGAGACAGAATATTGGGCCCTGATAGAAAATCGTTCATATAAATGTTTTTTTAAGAGTGTATAAATTTCTAGTTCTTGTTTGGGTGTATCAGGGACTTATTTTTAATATTCAGGATAGCCAATGTTTTCTTGTCACTTTGTGTTCTACCAATAAAAACTATTTGCGCGGATGAATGCAAAAAAATGGCGGTGTTGCGTCAGAGAGACGCCAAGGACTATTTTCATTAGCGTCTGTGTGCTCAAGATGATAAGACGTGTTTTCTGGTAGCGTGTGAACATGGAACTTCACCAAACTTTTATCCAGTGTAGATTCTACTAAATCATGATTGTGAAAGTCTTTGATTAATTAATATGGTGCTGAGAGTGTAAAATAACGAAGTCTTAATGAATAAATAAGTTGTGATAAAGGAACATTGATTTATGCATTCCATTCTGTTACCACAACCCTGTAGATAAGAGTCGCGTCTGCTATCAAAGTATTTCATCTTTCAGTAAGAACATTATTCCGGTATGCTATGTAAAGAATCTTTATAAAAACAGTACCACTTGTCTGGAGATAATCCAACCTTTCTGGTCTTTCCCCCCCTGTGAGGAACCTTGCTTCTCTCAGAGTGCACTTGTCTGGAGATAATCCAACCTTTCTGGTGTCTCTCCCCCATGTGAGGAACCTTGCTTCTCTCAGAGTTCACTTGTCTGGAGATAATCCAACCTTTCTGGTGTCTCTCCCCCATGTGAGGAACCTTGCTTCTCTCAGAGTTCACTTGTCTGGAGATAATCCAACCTTTCTGGTGTCTCTCCCCCATGTGAGGAACCTTGCTTCTCTCAGAGTTCACTTGTCTGGAGATAATCCAACCTTTCTGGTGTCTCTCCCCCATATGAGGAACCTTGCTTCTCTCAGAGTTCACTTGTCTGGAGATAATCCAACCTTTCTGGTGTCTCTCCCCCATGTGAGGAACCTTGCTTCTCTCAGAGTTCACTTGTCTGGAGATAATCCAACCTTTCTGGTGTCTCTCCCCCATGTGAGGAACCTTACTTCTCTCAGAGTTCACTTGTCTGGAGATAATCCAACCTTTCTGGTGTCTCTCCCCAATGTGAGGAACCTTGCTTCTCTCAGAGTTCACTTGTCTGGAGATAATCCAACCTTTCTGGTGTCTCTCCCCCATGTGAGGAACCTTGCTTCTCTCAGAGTGCACTTGTCTGGAGATAATCCAACCTTTCTGGTGTCTCTCCCCCATGTGAGGAACCTTGCTTCTCTCAGAGTGCACTTGTCTGGAGATAATCCAACCTTTCTGGTGTCTCTCCCCCATGTGCTATACGTGAGGAACCTTGCTTCTCTCATAGTGCACTTGTCTGGAGATAATCCTACCTTTCTGGTGTCTCTCCCCCATGTGAGGAACCTTGCTTCTCTCAGAGTGCACTTGTCTGGAGATAATCCAACCTTTCTGGTGTCTCTCCCCCATGTGAGGAACCTTGCTTCTCTCAGAGTACACTTCTCTGGAGATAATCCAACCTTTCTGGTGTCTCTCCCCCATGTGCTATACGTGAGGAACCTTGCTTTTCTCAGAGTTCACTTGTCTGGAGATAATCCAACCTTTCTGGTGTCTCTCCCCCATGTGCTATACGTGAGGAACCTTGCTTCTCTCAGAGTGCACTTGTCTGGAGATAATCCAACCTTTCTGGTGTCTCTCCCCCATGTGAGGAACCTTGCTTCTCTCAGAGTGCACTTGTCTGGAGATAATCCTACCTTTCTGGTGTCTCTCCCCCATGTGAGGAACCTTGCTTCTCTCAGAGTGCACTTGTCTGGAGATAACCCTACCTTTCTGGTGTCTCTCCCCCATGTGAGGAACCTTGCTTCTCTCAGAGTGCACTTGTCTGGAGATAATCCAACCTTTCTGGTGTCTCTCCCCCATGTGAGGAACCTTGCTTCTCTCTGAGTGCAGTTGTCTGGATATAATCCTACCTTTCTGGTGTCTCTCCCCCATGTGCTATACGTGAGGAACCTTGCTTCTCTCAGAGTGCACTTGTCTGGAGATAATCCAACCTTTCTGGTGTCTCTCCCCCATGTGAGGAACATTGCTTCTCTCAGAGTGCACTTCTCTGGAGATAATCCAACCTTTCTGGTGTCTCTCCCCCATGTGAGGAACCTTGCTTCTCTCAGAGTGCACTTGTCTGGAGATAATCCAACCTTTCTGGTGTCTCTCCCCCATGTGAGGAACCTTGCTTCTCTCAGAGTGCACTTGTCTGGAGATAATCCAACCTTTCTGGTGTCTCTCCCCCATGTGAGGAACATTGCTTCTCTCAGAGTGCACTTGGCTGGAGATAATCCAACCTTTCTGGTGTCTCTCCCCCATGTGAGGAACCTTGCTTCTCTCAGAGTGCACTTGTCTGGAGATAATCGAACCTTTCTGGTGTCTCTCCCCCATGTGAGGAACATTGCTTCTCTCAGAGTGCACTTGGCTGGAGATAATCCAACCTTTCTGGTGTCTCTCCCCCATGTGAGGAACATTGCTTCTCTCAGAGTCCACTTGTCTGGAGATAATCCAACCTTTCTGGTGTCTCTCCCCCATGTGAGGAACATTGCTTCTCTCAGAGTGCACTTGTATGGAGATAATCCAACCTTTCTGGTGGCTCTCCCCCATATGCTATACGTGAGGAACCTTGCTTCTCTCAGAGTGCACTTGTCTGGAGATAATCCAACCTTTCTGGTGTCTCTCCCCCATGTGAGGAACCTTGCTTCTCTCAGAGTGCGCTTGTCTGGAGATAATCCAACCTTTCTGGTGTCTCTCCCCCATGTGCTATACGTGAGGAACCTTGCTTCTCTCAGAGTGCACTTGTCTGGATATAATCCAACTTTTCTGGTGTCTCTCCCCCATGTGCTATACGTGAGGAACCTTGCTTCTCTCAGAGTGCGCTTGTCTGGAGATAATCCAACCTTTCTGGTGTCTCTCCCCCATGTGCTATACGTGAGGAACCTTGCTTCTCTCAGAGTGCACTTGTCTGGAGATAATCCAACCTTTCTGGTGTCTCTCCCCCATGTGAGGAACCTTGCTTCTCTCAGAGTGCGCTTGTCTGGAGATAATCCAACCTTTCTGGTGTCTCTCCCCCATGTGAGGAACCTTGCTTCTCTCAGAGTGCGCTTGTCTGGAGATAATCCAACCTTTCTGGTGGCTCTCCCCCATGTGAGGAACCTTGCTTCTCTCAGAGTGCGCTTGTCTGGAGATAATCCAACCTTTCTGGTGTCTCTCCCCCATGTGAGGAACCTTGCTTCTCTCAGAGTGCGCTTGTATGGAGATAATCCAACCTTTCTGGTGGCTCTCCCCCATGTGAGGAACCTTGCTTCTCTCAGAGTGCGCTTGTCTGGAGATAATCCAACCTTTCTGGTGTCTCTCCCCCATGTGCTATACGTGAGGAACCTTGCTTCTCTCTGAGTGCCCTTGTCTGGAGATAATCCAACCTTTCTGGTGTCTCTCCCCCATGTGCTATACGTGAGGAACCTTGCTTCTCTCAGAGTGCACTTGTCTGGAGATAATCCAACCTTTCTGGTGTCTCTCCCCCATGTGAGGAACCTTGCTTCTCTCAGAGTGCGCTTGTCTGGAGATAATCCAACCTTTCTAGTGTCTCTCCCCCATGTGAGGAACCTTGCTTCTCTCAGAGTGCGCTTGTCTGGAGATAATCCAACCTTTCTGGTGGCTCTCCCCCATGTGAGGAACGTTGCTTCTCTCAGAGTGCGCTTGTCTGGAGATAATCCAACCTTTCTGGTGTCTCTCCCCCATATGAGGAACCTTGCTTCTCTCAGAGTGCGCTTGTCTGGAGATAATCCAACCTTTCTGGTGGCTCTCCCCCATGTGAGGAACCTTGCTTCTCTCAGAGTGCACTTGTCTGGAGATAATCCAACCTTTCTGGTGTATCTCCCCCATGTGAGGAACCTTGCTTCTCTCAAAGTGCGCTTGTCTGGAGATAATCCAACCTTTCTGGTGGCTCTCCCCCATGTGCTATACGTGAGGAACCTTGCTTCTCTCAGAGTTCACTTGTCTGGAGATAATCCAACCTTTCTGGTGGCTCTCCCCCATGTGCTATACGTGAGGAACCTTGCTTCTCTCAGAGTGCACTTGTATGGAGATAATCCAACCTTTCTGGTGGCTCTCCCCCATATGCTATACGTGAGGAACATTGCTTCTCTCTGAGTGCACTTGTCTGGAGATAATCCAACCTTTCCGGTGGCTCTGCCCCATGTGCTATACGTGAGGAGCTTTACTTCTCTCAGAGTGCACTTGTCTGGAGATAATCCAACCTTTCTGGTGGCTCTCCCCCATGTGCTATACGTGAGGAACCTTGCTTCTCTCAGAGTGCACTTGTCTGGAGATAATCCAACCTTTCTGGTGTCTCTCCCCCATGTGAGGAACCTTGCTTCTCTCAGAGTGCGCTTGTCTGGAGATAATCCAACCTTTCTGGTGTCTCTCCCCCATGTGAGGAACCTTGCTTCTCTCAGAGTGCGCTTGTCTGGAGATAATCCAACCTTTCTGGTGTCTCTCCCCCATGTGAGGAACCTTGCTTCTCTCAGAGTGCGCTTGTCTGGAGATAATCCAACCTTTCTGGTGGCTCTCCCCCATGTGCTATACGTGAGGAACCTTGCTTCTCTCAGAGTGCAGTTGTCTGGAGATAATCCAACCTTTCTGGTGTCTCTCCCCCATGTGAGGAACCTTGCTTCTCTCAGAGTGCACTTGTCTAGAGATAATCCAACCTTTCTGGTGTCTCTCCCCCATGTGAGGAACCTTGCTTCTCTCAGAGTGCGCTTGTCTGGAGATAATCCAACCTTTCTGGTGTCTCTCCCCCATGTGAGGAACCTTGCTTCTCTCAGAGTGCGCTTGTCTGGAGATAATCCAACCTTTCTGGTGGCTCTCCCCCATGTGCTATACGTGAGGAACCTTGCTTCTCTCAGAGTGCACTTGTCTGGAGATAATCCAACCTTTCTGGTGTCTCTCCCCCATGTGAGGAACCTTGCTTCTCTCAGAGTTCACTTGTCTAGAGATAATCCAACCTTTCTGGTGTCTCTCCCCCATGTGAGGAACCTTGCTTCTCTCAGAGTGCGCTTGTCTGGAGATAATCCAACCTTTCTGGTGTCTCTCCCCCATGTGCTATACGTGAGGAACCTTACTTCTCTCAGAGTGCACTTGTCTGGATATAATCCAACCTTTCTGGTGTCTCTCCCCCATGTGCTATACGTGAGGAACCTTGCTGCTCTCAGAGTGCACTTGTCTGGAGATAATCCACCCTTTCTGGTGTCTCTCCCCCATGTGCTATACGCGAGGAACCTTGCTTCTCTCAGAGTGCACTTGTCTGGAGATAATCCAACCTTTCTGGTGTATCTCCCCCATGTGAGGAACCTTGCTTCTCTCAAAGTGCGCTTGTCTGGAGATAATCCAACCTTTCTGGTGGCTCTCCCCCATGTGCTATACGTGAGGAACCTTGCTTCTCTCAGAGTTCACTTGTCTGGAGATAATCCAACCTTTCTGGTGGCTCTCCCCCATGTGCTATACGTGAGGAACCTTGCTTCTCTCAGAGTGCACTTGTATGGAGATAATCCAACCTTTCTGGTGGCTCTCCCCCATATGCTATACGTGAGGAACATTGCTTCTCTCTGAGTGCACTTGTCTGGAGATAATCCAACCTTTCCGGTGGCTCTGCCCCATGTGCTATACGTGAGGAGCTTTACTTCTCTCAGAGTGCACTTGTCTGGAGATAATCCAACCTTTCTGGTGGCTCTCCCCCATGTGCTATACGTGAGGAACCTTGCTTCTCTCAGAGTGCACTTGTCTGGAGATAATCCAACCTTTCTGGTGTCTCTCCCCCATGTGAGGAACCTTGCTTCTCTCAGAGTGCGCTTGTCTGGAGATAATCCAACCTTTCTGGTGTCTCTCCCCCATGTGAGGAACCTTGCTTCTCTCAGAGTGCGCTTGTCTGGAGATAATCCAACCTTTCTGGTGTCTCTCCCCCATGTGAGGAACCTTGCTTCTCTCAGAGTGCGCTTGTCTGGAGATAATCCAACCTTTCTGGTGGCTCTCCCCCATGTGCTATACGTGAGGAACCTTGCTTCTCTCAGAGTGCACTTGTCTGGAGATAATCCAACCTTTCTGGTGTCTCTCCCCCATGTGAGGAACCTTGCTTCTCTCAGAGTGCACTTGTCTAGAGATAATCCAACCTTTCTGGTGTCTCTCCCCCATGTGAGGAACCTTGCTTCTCTCAGAGTGCGCTTGTCTGGAGATAATCCAACCTTTCTGGTGTCTCTCCCCCATGTGAGGAACCTTGCTTCTCTCAGAGTGCGCTTGTCTGGAGATAATCCAACCTTTCTGGTGGCTCTCCCCCATGTGCTATACGTGAGGAACCTTGCTTCTCTCAGAGTGCACTTGTCTGGAGATAATCCAACCTTTCTGGTGTCTCTCCCCCATGTGAGGAACCTTGCTTCTCTCAGAGTTCACTTGTCTAGAGATAATCCAACCTTTCTGGTGTCTCTCCCCCATGTGAGGAACCTTGCTTCTCTCAGAGTGCGCTTGTCTGGAGATAATCCAACCTTTCTGGTGTCTCTCCCCCATGTGCTATACGTGAGGAACCTTACTTCTCTCAGAGTGCACTTGTCTGGATATAATCCAACCTTTCTGGTGTCTCTCCCCCATGTGCTATACGTGAGGAACCTTGCTGCTCTCAGAGTGCACTTGTCTGGAGATAATCCACCCTTTCTGGTGTCTCTCCCCCATGTGCTATACGCGAGGAACCTTGCTTCTCTCAGAGTGCACTTGTCTGGAGATAATCCAACCTTTCTGGTGTCTCTCCCCCATGTGAGGAACCTTGCTTCTCTCAGAGTGCGCTTGTCTGGAGATAATCAAACCTTTCTGGTGTCTCTCCCCCATGTGCTATACGTGAGGAACCTTGCTTCTCTCAGAGTACACTTGTCTGGAGATAATCCAACCTTTCTGGTGGCTCTCCCCCATGTGCTATACGTGAGGAACCTTGCTTCTCTCAGAGTACACTTGTCTGGAGATAATCCAACCTTTCTGGTGGCTCTCCCCCATGTGCTATATGTGAGGAACCTTGCTTCTCTCAGAGTGCACTTGTATGGAGATAATCCAACCTTTCTGGTGGCTCTCCCCCATATGCGATACGTGAGGAACATTGCTTCTCTCTGAGTGCACTTGTCTGGAGATAATCCAACCTTTCTGGTGTCTCTCCCCATGTGAGGAACCTTGCTTCTCTCAGAGTGCACTTGTATGGAGATAATCCAACCTTTCTGGTGTCTCTCCCCATGTGAGGAACCTTGCTTCTCTCTGAGTGCACTTGTCTGGAGATAATCCAACCTTTCTGGTGTCTCTCCCCCATGTGAGGAACCTTGCTTCTCTCAGAGTGCACTTGTATGGAGATAATCCAACCTTTCTGGTGTCTCTCCCCCATGTGCTATACGTGAGGAACCTTGCTTCTCTCGGAGTGTAGTTGTCTGGATATAATCCAACCTTTCTGGTGGCTCTCCCCCATGTGAGGAACATTGCTTCTCTCTGGGTGCACTTGTATGGAGATAATCCAACCTTTCTGGTGGCTCTCCCCCATATGCTATACGTGAGGAACATTGCTTCTCTCTGAGTGCAGTTGTCTGGATATAATCTAACCTTTCTGGTGTCTCTCCCCCATATGCTATACGTGAGGAACCTTGCTTCTCTCTCTGAGTGCACTTGTATGGAGATAATCCAACCTTTCTGGTGTCTCTCCCCCATATGCTATACGTGAGGAACCTTACTTCTCTCAGAGTGCACTTGTATGGAGATAATCAAACCTTTCTGGTGTCTCTCCCCCATATGCTATACGTGAGGAACATTGCTTCTCTCAGAGTGCACTTGTATGGAGATAATCCTACCTTTCTGGTGTCTCTTCCCCATATGCTTTACGTGAGGAACATTGCTTCTCTCTGAGTGCAGTTGTCTGGATATAATCCAACCTTTCTTGTGTCTCTCCCCCATATGCTATACGTGAGGAACCTTGCTTCTCTCTGAGTGCACTTGTATGGAGATAATCCAACCTTTCTGGTGTCTCTCCCCCATATGCTATACGTGAGGAACATTGCTTCTCTCAGAGTGCACTTGTATGGAGATAATCCTACCTTTCTGGTGTCTCTCCCCCATATGCTATACGTGAGGAACATTGCTTCTCTCTGAGTGCACTTGTCTGGAGATAATCCAACCTTTCTGGTGTCTCTCCCCCATATGCTATACGTGAGGAACATTGCTTCTCTCTGAGTGCACTTGTCTGGAGATAATCCAACCTTTCTGGTGGCTCTCCCCCATATACTATACGTGAGGAACATTGCTTCTCTCTGAGTGCACTTGTCTGGAGATAATCCAACCTTTCCGGTGGCTCTGCCCCATGTGCTATACGTGAGGAGCTTTACTTCTCGCAGAGTGCACTTGTCTGGAGATAATCCAACCTTTCTGGTGGCTCTCCCCCATGTGCTATACGTGAGGAACCTTGCTTCTCTCAGAGTGCACTTGTCTGGAGATAATCCAACCTTTCTGGTGTCTCTCCCCCATGTGAGGAACCTTGCTTCTCTCAGAGTGCGCTTGTCTGGAGATAATCCAACCTTTCTGGTGTCTCTCCCCCATGTGAGGAACCTTGCTTCTCTCAGAGTGCGCTTGTCTGGAGATAATCCAACCTTTCTGGTGTCTCTCCCCCATGTGAGGAACCTTGCTTCTCTCAGAGTGCGCTTGTCTGGAGATAATCCAACCTTTCTGGTGGCTCTCCCCCATGTGCTATACGTGAGGAACCTTGCTTCTCTCAGAGTGCACTTGTCTGGAGATAATCCAACGTTTCTGGTGTCTCTCCCCCATGTGAGGAACCTTGCTTCTCTCAGAGTGCACTTGTCTAGAGATAATCCAACCTTTCTGGTGTCTCTCCCCCATGTGAGGAACCTTGCTTCTCTCAGAGTGCGCTTGTCTGGATATAATCCAACCTTTCTGGTGTCTCTCCCCCATGTGCTATACGTGAGGAACCTTGCTGCTCTCAGAGTGCACTTGTCTGGAGATAATCCACCCTTTCTGGTGTCTCTCCCCCATGTGCTATACGCGAGGAACCTTGCTTCTCTCAGAGTGCACTTGTCTGGAGATAATCCAACCTTTCTGGTGTCTCTCCCCCATGTGAGGAACCTTGCTTCTCTCAGAGTGCGCTTGTCTGGAGATAATCCAACCTTTCTGGTGTCTCTCCCCCATGTGAGGAACCTTGCTTCTCTCAGAGTGCGCTTGTCTGGAGATAATCCAACCTTTCTGGTGGCTCTCCCCCATGTGCTATACGTGAGGAACCTTGCTTCTCTCAGAGTGCACTTGTCTGGAGATAATCCAACCTTTCTGGTGTCTCTCCCCCATGTGAGGAACCTTGCTTCTCTCAGAGTGCACTTGTCTAGAGATAATCCAACCTTTCTGGTGTCTCTCCCCCATGTGAGGAACCTTGCTTCTCTCAGAGTGCGCTTGTCTGGAGATAATCCAACCTTTCTGGTGTCTCTCCCCCATGTGAGGAACCTTGCTTCTCTCAGAGTGCGCTTGTCTGGAGATAATCCAACCTTTCTGGTGGCTCTCCCCCATGTGCTATACGTGAGGAACCTTGCTTCTCTCAGAGTGCACTTGTCTGGAGATAATCCAACCTTTCTGGTGTCTCTCCCCCATGTGAGGAACCTTGCTTCTCTCAGAGTTCACTTGTCTAGAGATAATCCAACCTTTCTGGTGTCTCTCCCCCATGTGAGGAACCTTGCTTCTCTCAGAGTGCGCTTGTCTGGAGATAATCCAACCTTTCTGGTGTCTCTCCCCCATGTGCTATACGTGAGGAACCTTACTTCTCTCAGAGTGCACTTGTCTGGATATAATCCAACCTTTCTGGTGTCTCTCCCCCATGTGCTATACGTGAGGAACCTTGCTGCTCTCAGAGTGCACTTGTCTGGAGATAATCCACCCTTTCTGGTGTCTCTCCCCCATGTGCTATACGCGAGGAACCTTGCTTCTCTCAGAGTGCACTTGTCTGGAGATAATCCAACCTTTCTGGTGTATCTCCCCCATGTGAGGAACCTTGCTTCTCTCAAAGTGCGCTTGTCTGGAGATAATCCAACCTTTCTGGTGGCTCTCCCCCATGTGCTATACGTGAGGAACCTTGCTTCTCTCAGAGTTCACTTGTCTGGAGATAATCCAACCTTTCTGGTGGCTCTCCCCCATGTGCTATACGTGAGGAACCTTGCTTCTCTCAGAGTGCACTTGTATGGAGATAATCCAACCTTTCTGGTGGCTCTCCCCCATATGCTATACGTGAGGAACATTGCTTCTCTCTGAGTGCACTTGTCTGGAGATAATCCAACCTTTCCGGTGGCTCTGCCCCATGTGCTATACGTGAGGAGCTTTACTTCTCTCAGAGTGCACTTGTCTGGAGATAATCCAACCTTTCTGGTGGCTCTCCCCCATGTGCTATACGTGAGGAACCTTGCTTCTCTCAGAGTGCACTTGTCTGGAGATAATCCAACCTTTCTGGTGTCTCTCCCCCATGTGAGGAACCTTGCTTCTCTCAGAGTGCGCTTGTCTGGAGATAATCCAACCTTTCTGGTGTCTCTCCCCCATGTGAGGAACCTTGCTTCTCTCAGAGTGCGCTTGTCTGGAGATAATCCAACCTTTCTGGTGTCTCTCCCCCATGTGAGGAACCTTGCTTCTCTCAGAGTGCGCTTGTCTGGAGATAATCCAACCTTTCTGGTGGCTCTCCCCCATGTGCTATACGTGAGGAACCTTGCTTCTCTCAGAGTGCACTTGTCTGGAGATAATCCAACCTTTCTGGTGTCTCTCCCCCATGTGAGGAACCTTGCTTCTCTCAGAGTGCACTTGTCTAGAGATAATCCAACCTTTCTGGTGTCTCTCCCCCATGTGAGGAACCTTGCTTCTCTCAGAGTGCGCTTGTCTGGAGATAATCCAACCTTTCTGGTGTCTCTCCCCCATGTGAGGAACCTTGCTTCTCTCAGAGTGCGCTTGTCTGGAGATAATCCAACCTTTCTGGTGGCTCTCCCCCATGTGCTATACGTGAGGAACCTTGCTTCTCTCAGAGTGCACTTGTCTGGAGATAATCCAACCTTTCTGGTGTCTCTCCCCCATGTGAGGAACCTTGCTTCTCTCAGAGTTCACTTGTCTAGAGATAATCCAACCTTTCTGGTGTCTCTCCCCCATGTGAGGAACCTTGCTTCTCTCAGAGTGCGCTTGTCTGGAGATAATCCAACCTTTCTGGTGTCTCTCCCCCATGTGCTATACGTGAGGAACCTTACTTCTCTCAGAGTGCACTTGTCTGGATATAATCCAACCTTTCTGGTGTCTCTCCCCCATGTGCTATACGTGAGGAACCTTGCTGCTCTCAGAGTGCACTTGTCTGGAGATAATCCACCCTTTCTGGTGTCTCTCCCCCATGTGCTATACGCGAGGAACCTTGCTTCTCTCAGAGTGCACTTGTCTGGAGATAATCCAACCTTTCTGGTGTCTCTCCCCCATGTGAGGAACCTTGCTTCTCTCAGAGTGCGCTTGTCTGGAGATAATCAAACCTTTCTGGTGTCTCTCCCCCATGTGCTATACGTGAGGAACCTTGCTTCTCTCAGAGTACACTTGTCTGGAGATAATCCAACCTTTCTGGTGGCTCTCCCCCATGTGCTATACGTGAGGAACCTTGCTTCTCTCAGAGTACACTTGTCTGGAGATAATCCAACCTTTCTGGTGGCTCTCCCCCATGTGCTATATGTGAGGAACCTTGCTTCTCTCAGAGTGCACTTGTATGGAGATAATCCAACCTTTCTGGTGGCTCTCCCCCATATGCGATACGTGAGGAACATTGCTTCTCTCTGAGTGCACTTGTCTGGAGATAATCCAACCTTTCTGGTGTCTCTCCCCATGTGAGGAACCTTGCTTCTCTCAGAGTGCACTTGTATGGAGATAATCCAACCTTTCTGGTGTCTCTCCCCATGTGAGGAACCTTGCTTCTCTCTGAGTGCACTTGTCTGGAGATAATCCAACCTTTCTGGTGTCTCTCCCCCATGTGAGGAACCTTGCTTCTCTCAGAGTGCACTTGTATGGAGATAATCCAACCTTTCTGGTGTCTCTCCCCCATGTGCTATACGTGAGGAACCTTGCTTCTCTCGGAGTGTAGTTGTCTGGATATAATCCAACCTTTCTGGTGGCTCTCCCCCATGTGAGGAACATTGCTTCTCTCTGAGTGCACTTGTATGGAGATAATCCAACCTTTCTGGTGGCTCTCCCCCATATGCTATACGTGAGGAACATTGCTTCTCTCTGAGTGCAGTTGTCTGGATATAATCTAACCTTTCTGGTGTCTCTCCCCCATATGCTATACGTGAGGAACCTTGCTTCTCTCTCTGAGTGCACTTGTATGGAGATAATCCAACCTTTCTGGTGTCTCTCCCCCATATGCTATACGTGAGGAACCTTACTTCTCTCAGAGTGCACTTGTATGGAGATAATCAAACCTTTCTGGTGTCTCTCCCCCATATGCTATACGTGAGGAACATTGCTTCTCTCAGAGTGCACTTGTATGGAGATAATCCTACCTTTCTGGTGTCTCTTCCCCATATGCTTTACGTGAGGAACATTGCTTCTCTCTGAGTGCAGTTGTCTGGATATAATCCAACCTTTCTTGTGTCTCTCCCCCATATGCTATACGTGAGGAACCTTGCTTCTCTCTGAGTGCACTTGTATGGAGATAATCCAACCTTTCTGGTGTCTCTCCCCCATATGCTATACGTGAGGAACATTGCTTCTCTCAGAGTGCACTTGTATGGAGATAATCCTACCTTTCTGGTGTCTCTCCCCCATATGCTATACGTGAGGAACATTGCTTCTCTCTGAGTGCACTTGTCTGGAGATAATCCAACCTTTCTGGTGTCTCTCCCCCATATGCTATACGTGAGGAACATTGCTTCTCTCTGAGTGCACTTGTCTGGAGATAATCCAACCTTTCTGGTGGCTCTCCCCCATATACTATACGTGAGGAACATTGCTTCTCTCTGAGTGCACTTGTCTGGAGATAATCCAACCTTTCCGGTGGCTCTGCCCCATGTGCTATACGTGAGGAGCTTTACTTCTCGCAGAGTGCACTTGTCTGGAGATAATCCAACCTTTCTGGTGGCTCTCCCCCATGTGCTATACGTGAGGAACCTTGCTTCTCTCAGAGTGCACTTGTCTGGAGATAATCCAACCTTTCTGGTGTCTCTCCCCCATGTGAGGAACCTTGCTTCTCTCAGAGTGCGCTTGTCTGGAGATAATCCAACCTTTCTGGTGTCTCTCCCCCATGTGAGGAACCTTGCTTCTCTCAGAGTGCGCTTGTCTGGAGATAATCCAACCTTTCTGGTGTCTCTCCCCCATGTGAGGAACCTTGCTTCTCTCAGAGTGCGCTTGTCTGGAGATAATCCAACCTTTCTGGTGGCTCTCCCCCATGTGCTATACGTGAGGAACCTTGCTTCTCTCAGAGTGCACTTGTCTGGAGATAATCCAACGTTTCTGGTGTCTCTCCCCCATGTGAGGAACCTTGCTTCTCTCAGAGTGCACTTGTCTAGAGATAATCCAACCTTTCTGGTGTCTCTCCCCCATGTGAGGAACCTTGCTTCTCTCAGAGTGCGCTTGTCTGGATATAATCCAACCTTTCTGGTGTCTCTCCCCCATGTGCTATACGTGAGGAACCTTGCTGCTCTCAGAGTGCACTTGTCTGGAGATAATCCACCCTTTCTGGTGTCTCTCCCCCATGTGCTATACGCGAGGAACCTTGCTTCTCTCAGAGTGCACTTGTCTGGAGATAATCCAACCTTTCTGGTGTCTCTCCCCCATGTGAGGAACCTTGCTTCTCTCAGAGTGCGCTTGTCTGGAGATAATCCAACCTTTCTGGTGTCTCTCCCCCATGTGCTATACGTGAGGAACCTTGCTTCTCTCAGAGTACACTTGTCTGGAGATAATCCAACCTTTCTGGTGGCTCTCCCCCATGTACTATACGTGAGGAACCTTGCTTCTCTCAGAGTACACTTGTCTGGAGATAATCCAACCTTTCTGGTGGCTCTCCCCCATGTGCTATATGTGAGGAACCTTGGTTCTCTCAGAGTGCACTTGTATGGAGATAATCCAACCTTTCTGGTGGCTCTCCCCCATATGCGATACGTGAGGAACATTGCTTCTCTCTGAGTGCACTTGTCTGGAGATAATCCAACCTTTCTGGTGTCTCTCCCCATGTGAGGAACCTTGCTTCTCTCAGAGTGCACTTGTATGGAGATAATCCAACCTTTCTGGTGTCTCTCCCCATGTGAGGAACCTTGCTTCTCTCTGAGTGCACTTGTCTGGAGATAATCCAACCTTTCTGGTGTCTCTCCCCCATGTGAGGAACCTTGCTTCTCTCAGAGTGCACTTGTATGGAGATAATCCAACCTTTCTGGTGTCTCTCCCCCATGTGCTATACGTGAGGAACCTTGCTTCTCTCGGAGTGCAGTTTTCTGGATATAATCCAACCTTTCTGGTGGCTCTCCCCCATGTGAGGAACATTGCTTCTCTCTGAGTGCACTTGTATGGAGATAATCCAACCTTTCTGGTGGCTCTCCCCCATATGCTATAGGTGAGGAACATTGCTTCTCTCTGAGTGCAGTTGTCTGGATATAATCTAACCTTTCTGGTGTCTCTCCCCCATATGCTATACGTGAGGAACCTTGCTTCTCTCTCTGAGTGCACTTGTATGGAGATAATCCAACCTTTCTGGTGTCTCTCCCCCATATGCTATACGTGAGGAACCTTACTTCTCTCAGAGTGCACTTGTATGGAGATAATCCAACCTTTCTGGTGTCTCTCCCCCATATGCTATACGTGAGGAACATTGCTTCTCTCAGAGTGCACTTGTATGGAGATAATCCTACCTTTCTGGTGTCTCTTCCCCATATGCTATACGTGAGGAACATTGCTTCTCTCTGAGTGCAGTTGTCTGGATATAATCCAACCTTTCTTGTGTCTCTCCCCCATATGCTATACGTGAGGAACCTTGCTTCTCTCTGAGTGCACTTGTATGGAGATAATCCAACCTTTCTGGTGTCTCTCCCCCATATGCTATACGTGAGGAACATTGCTTCTCTCAGAGTGCACTTGTATGGAGATAATCCTACCTTTCTGGTGTCTCTCCCCCATATGCAATACGTGAGGAACATTGCTTCTCTCTGAGTGCACTTGTCTGGAGATAATCCAACCTTTCTGGTGGCTCTCCCCCATATGCTATACCTGAGGAACATTGCTTCTCTCTGAGTGCAGTTGTCTGGATATAATCCAACCTTTCTGGTGTCTCTCCCCCATATGCTATACGTGAGGAACCTTGCTTCTCTCTGAGTGCACTTGTATGGAGATAATCCAACCTTTCTGGTGTCTCTCCCCCATATGCTATACGTGAGGAACCTTGCTTCTCTCTGAGTGCACTTGTCTGGAGATAATCCTACCTTTCTGGTGTCTCTCCCCCATATGCTATACGTGAGGAACCTTGCTTCTCTCTGAGTGCACTTGTATGGAGATAATCCAACCTTTCTGGTGTCTCTCCCCCATATGCTATACGTGAGGAACATTGCTTCTCTCTGAGTGCAGTTGTCTGGATATAATCCAACCTTTCTGGTGCCTCTCCCCCATGTGCTATACGTGAGGAACATTGCTTCTCTCTGAGTGCAGTTGTCTGGATATAATCCAACCTTTCTGGTGTCTCTCCCCCATGTGAGGAACATTGCTTCTCTCTGAGTGCACTTGTATGGAGATAATCCAACCTTTCTGGTGTCTCTCCCCCATATGCTATACGTGAGGAACATTGCTTCTCTCTGAGTGCAGTTGTCTGGATATAATCCAACCTTTCTGTTGTCTCTCCCCCATATGCTATACGTGAGGAACATTGCCTCTCTCTGAGTGCAGTTGTCTGGATATAATCCAACCTTTCTGGTGTCTCTCCCCCATGTGAGGAACATTGCTTCTCTCTGAGTGCACTTGTCTGGAGATAATCCACCCTTTCTGGTGTCTCTCCCCCATGTGCTATACGCGAGGAACCTTGCTTCTCTCAGAGTGCACTTGTCTGGAGATAATCCAACCTTTCTGGTGTCTCTCCCCCATGTGAGGAACCTTGCTTCTCTCAGAGTGCGCTTGTCTGGAGATAATCCAACCTTTCTGGTGTCTCTCCCCCATGTGCTATACGTGAGGAACCTTGCTTCTCTCAGAGTACACTTGTCTGGAGATAATCCAACCTTTCTGGTGGCTCTCCCCCATGTGCTATACGTGAGGAACCTTACTTCTCTCAGAGTGCACTTGTCTGGAGATAATCCAACCTTTCTGGTGTATCTCCCCCATGTGAGGAACCTTGCTTCTCTCAAAGTGGGCTTGTCTGGAGATAATCCAACCTTTCTGGTGGCTCTCCCCCATGTGCTATACGTGAGGAACCTTGCTTCTCTCAGAGTTCACTTGTCTGGAGATAATCCAACCTTTCTGGTGGCTCTCCCCCATGTGCTATACGTGAGGAACCTTGCTTCTCTCAGAGTGCACTTGTATGGAGATAATCCAACCTTTCTGGTGGCTCTCCCCCATATGCTATACGTGAGGAACATTGCTTCTCTCTGAGTGCACTTGTCTGGAGATAATCCAACCTTTCCGGTGGCTCTGCCCCATGTGCTATACGTGAGGAGCTTTACTTCTCTCAGAGTGCACTTGTCTGGAGATAATCCAACCTTTCTGGTGGCTCTCCCCCATGTGCTATACGTGAGGAACCTTGCTTCTCTCAGAGTGCACTTGTCTGGAGATAATCCAACCTTTCTGGTGTCTCTCCCCCATGTGAGGAACCTTGCTTCTCTCAGAGTGCGCTTGTCTGGAGATAATCCAACCTTTCTGGTGTCTCTCCCCCATGTGAGGAACCTTGCTTCTCTCAGAGTGCGCTTGTCTGGAGATAATCCAACCTTTCTGGTGTCTCTCCCCCATGTGAGGAACCTTGCTTCTCTCAGAGTGCGCTTGTCTGGAGATAATCCAACCTTTCTGGTGGCTCTCCCCCATGTGCTATACGTGAGGAACCTTGCTTCTCTCAGAGTGCACTTGTCTGGAGATAATCCAACCTTTCTGGTGTCTCTCCCCCATGTGAGGAACCTTGCTTCTCTCAGAGTGCACTTGTCTAGAGATAATCCAACCTTTCTGGTGTCTCTCCCCCATGTGAGGAACCTTGCTTCTCTCAGAGTGCGCTTGTCTGGAGATAATCCAACCTTTCTGGTGTCTCTCCCCCATGTGCTATACGTGAGGAACCTTACTTCTCTCAGAGTGCACTTGTCTGGATATAATCCAACCTTTCTGGTGTCTCTCCCCCATGTGCTATACGTGAGGAACCTTGCTGCTCTCAGAGTGCACTTGTCTGGAGATAATCCACCCTTTCTGGTGTCTCTCCCCCATGTGCTATACGCGAGGAACCTTGCTTCTCTCAGAGTGCACTTGTCTGGAGATAATCCAACCTTTCTGGTGTCTCTCCCCCATGTGAGGAACCTTGCTTCTCTCAGAGTGCGCTTGTCTGGAGATAATCAAACCTTTCTGGTGTCTCTCCCCCATGTGCTATACGTGAGGAACCTTGCTTCTCTCAGAGTACACTTGTCTGGAGATAATCCAACCTTTCTGGTGGCTCTCCCCCATGTGCTATACGTGAGGAACCTTGCTTCTCTCAGAGTACACTTGTCTGGAGATAATCCAACCTTTCTGGTGGCTCTCCCCCATGTGCTATATGTGAGGAACCTTGCTTCTCTCAGAGTGCACTTGTATGGAGATAATCCAACCTTTCTGGTGGCTCTCCCCCATATGCGATACGTGAGGAACATTGCTTCTCTCTGAGTGCACTTGTCTGGAGATAATCCAACCTTTCTGGTGTCTCTCCCCATGTGAGGAACCTTGCTTCTCTCAGAGTGCACTTGTATGGAGATAATCCAACCTTTCTGGTGTCTCTCCCCATGTGAGGAACCTTGCTTCTCTCTGAGTGCACTTGTCTGGAGATAATCCAACCTTTCTGGTGTCTCTCCCCCATGTGAGGAACCTTGCTTCTCTCAGAGTGCACTTGTATGGAGATAATCCAACCTTTCTGGTGTCTCTCCCCCATGTGCTATACGTGAGGAACCTTGCTTCTCTCGGAGTGTAGTTGTCTGGATATAATCCAACCTTTCTGGTGGCTCTCCCCCATGTGAGGAACATTGCTTCTCTCTGAGTGCACTTGTATGGAGATAATCCAACCTTTCTGGTGGCTCTCCCCCATATGCTATACGTGAGGAACATTGCTTCTCTCTGAGTGCAGTTGTCTGGATATAATCTAACCTTTCTGGTGTCTCTCCCCCATATGCTATACGTGAGGAACCTTGCTTCTCTCTCTGAGTGCACTTGTATGGAGATAATCCAACCTTTCTGGTGTCTCTCCCCCATATGCTATACGTGAGGAACCTTACTTCTCTCAGAGTGCACTTGTATGGAGATAATCAAACCTTTCTGGTGTCTCTCCCCCATATGCTATACGTGAGGAACATTGCTTCTCTCAGAGTGCACTTGTATGGAGATAATCCTACCTTTCTGGTGTCTCTTCCCCATATGCTATACGTGAGGAACATTGCTTCTCTCTGAGTGCAGTTGTCTGGATATAATCCAACCTTTCTTGTGTCTCTCCCCCATATGCTATACGTGAGGAACCTTGCTTCTCTCTGAGTGCACTTGTATGGAGATAATCCAACCTTTCTGGTGTCTCTCCCCCATATGCTATACGTGAGGAACATTGCTTCTCTCAGAGTGCACTTGTATGGAGATAATCCTACCTTTCTGGTGTCTCTCCCCCATATGCTATACGTGAGGAACATTGCTTCTCTCTGAGTGCACTTGTCTGGAGATAATCCAACCTTTCTGGTGGCTCTCCCCCATATGCTATACGTGAGGAACATTGCTTCTCTCTGAGTGCACTTGTCTGGAGATAATCCAACCTTTCCGGTGGCTCTGCCCCATGTGCTATACGTGAGGAGCTTTACTTCTCTCAGAGTGCACTTGTCTGGAGATAATCCAACCTTTCTGGTGGCTCTCCCCCATGTGCTATACGTGAGGAACCTTGCTTCTCTCAGAGTGCACTTGTCTGGAGATAATCCAACCTTTCTGGTGTCTCTCCCCCATGTGAGGAACCTTGCTTCTCTCAGAGTGCGCTTGTCTGGAGATAATCCAACCTTTCTGGTGTCTCTCCCCCATGTGAGGAACCTTGCTTCTCTCAGAGTGCGCTTGTCTGGAGATAATCCAACCTTTCTGGTGTCTCTCCCCCATGTGAGGAACCTTGCTTCTCTCAGAGTGGGCTTGTCTGGAGATAATCCAACCTTTCTGGTGGCTCTCCCCCATGTGCTATACGTGAGGAGCCTTGCTTCTCTCAGAGTGCACTTGTCTGGAGATAATCCAACCTTTCTGGTGTCTCTCCCCCATGTGAGGAACCTTGCTTCTCTCAGAGTGCACTTGTCTAGAGATAATCCAACCTTTCTGGTGTCTCTCCCCCATGTGAGGAACCTTGCTTCTCTCAGAGTGCGCTTGTCTGGATATAATCCAACCTTTCTGGTGTCTCTCCCCCAAGTGCTATACGTGAGGAACCTTGCTGCTCTCAGAGTGCACTTGTCTGGAGATAATCCACCCTTTCTGGTGTCTCTCCCCCATGTGCTATACGCGAGGAACCTTGCTTCTCTCAGAGTGCACTTGTCTGGAGATAATCCAACCTTTCTGGTGTCTCTCCCCCATGTGAGGAACCTTGCTTCTCTCAGAGTGCGCTTGTCTGGAGATAATCCAACCTTTCTGGTGTCTCTCCCCCATGTGCTATACGTGAGGAACCTTGCTTCTCTCAGAGTACACTTGTCTGGAGATAATCCAACCTTTCTGGTGGCTCTCCCCCATGTACTATACGTGAGGAACCTTGCTTCTCTCAGAGTACACTTGTCTGGAGATAATCCAACCTTTCTGGTGGCTCTCCCCCATGTGCTATATGTGAGGAACCTTGGTTCTCTCAGAGTGCACTTGTATGGAGATAATCCAACCTTTCTGGTGGCTCTCCCCCATATGCGATACGTGAGGAACATTGCTTCTCTCTGAGTGCACTTGTCTGGAGATAATCCAACCTTTCTGGTGTCTCTCCCCATGTGAGGAACCTTGCTTCTCTCAGAGTGCACTTGTATGGAGATAATCCAACCTTTCTGGTGTCTCTCCCCATGTGAGGAACCTTGCTTCTCTCTGAGTGCACTTGTCTGGAGATAATCCAACCTTTCTGGTGTCTCTCCCCCATGTGAGGAACCTTGCTTCTCTCAGAGTGCACTTGTATGGAGATAATCCAACCTTTCTGGTGTCTCTCCCCCATGTGCTATACGTTAGGAACCTTGCTTCTCTCGGAGTGCAGTTGTCTGGATATAATCCAACCTTTCTGGTGGCTCTCCCCCATGTGAGGAACATTGCTTCTCTCTGAGTGCACTTGTATGGAGATAATCCAACCTTTCTGGTGTCTCTCCCCATATGCTATACGTGAGGAACCTTGCTTCTCTCTCTGAGTGCACTTGTATGGAGATAAACCAACCTTTCTGGTGTCTCTCCCCCATATGCTATACGTGAGGAACCTTACTTCTCTCAGAGTGCACTTGTATGGAGATAATCCAACCTTTCTGGTGTCTCTCCCCCATATGCTATACGTGAGGAACATTGCTTCTCTCAGAGTGCACTTGTATGGAGATAATCCTACCTTTCTGGTGTCTCTTCCCCATATGCTATACGTGAGGAACATTGCTTCTCTCTGAGTGCAGTTGTCTGGATATAATCCAACCTTTCTTGTGTCTCTCCCCCATATGCTATACGTGAGGAACCTTGCTTCTCTCTGAGTGCACTTGTATGGAGATAATCCAACCTTTCTGGTGTCTCTCCCCCATATGCTATACGTGAGGAACATTGCTTCTCTCAGAGTGCACTTGTATGGAGATAATCCTACCTTTCTGGTGTCTCTCCCCCATATGCTATACGTGAGGAACATTGCTTCTCTCTGAGTGCACTTGTCTGGAGATAATCCAACCTTTCTGGTGGCTCTCCCCCATATGCTATACCTGAGGAACATTGCTTCTCTCTGAGTGCAGTTGTCTGGATATAATCCAACCTTTCTGGTGTCTCTCCCCCATATGCTATACGTGAGGAACCTTGCTTCTCTCTGAGTGCACTTGTATGGAGATAATCCAACCTTTCTGGTGTCTCTCCCCCATATGCTATACGTGAGGAACCTTGCTTCTCTCTGAGTGCACTTGTCTGGAGATAATCCTACCTTTCTGGTGTCTCTCCCCCATATGCTATACGTGAGGAACCTTGCTTCTCTCTGAGTGCACTTGTATGGAGATAATCCAACCTTTCTGGTGTCTCTCCCCCATATGCTATACGTGAGGAACATTGCTTCTCTCTGAGTGCAGTTGTCTGGATATAATCCAACCTTTCTGGTGCCTCTCCCCCATGTGCTATACGTGAGGAACATTGCTTCTCTCTGAGTGCAGTTGTCTGGATATAATCCAACCTTTCTGGTGTCTCTCCCCCATGTGAGGAACATTGCTTCTCTCTGAGTGCACTTGTATGGAGATAATCCAACCTTTCTGGTGTCTCTCCCCCATGTGAGGAACATTGCTTCTCTCTGAGTGCACTTGTCTGGAGATAATCCACCCTTTCTGGTGTCTCTCCCCCATGTGCTATACGCGAGGAAGCTTGCTTCTCTCAGAGTGCACTTGTCTGGAGATAATCCAACCTTTCTGGTGTCTCTTCCCCATGTGAGGAACCTTGCTTCTCTCAGAGTGCGCTTGTCTGGAGATAATCCAACCTTTCTGGTGTCTCTCCCCCATGTGCTATACGTGAGGAACCTTGCTTCTCTCAGAGTACTCTTGTCTGGAGATAATCCAACCTTTCTGGTGGCTCTCCCCCATGTGCTATACGTGAGGAACCTTACTTCTCTCAGAGTGCACTTGTCTGGATATAATCCAACCTTTCTGGTGTCTCTCCCCCATGTGCTATACGTGAGGAACCTTGCTGCTCTGAGAGTGCACTTGTCTGGAGACAATCCACCCTTTCTGGGGTCTCTCCCCCATGTGCTATACGCGAGGAACCTTGCTTCTCTCAGAGTGCACTTGTCTGGAGATAATCCAACCTTTCTGGTGTCTCTCCCCCATGTGAGGAACCTTGCTTCTCTCAGAGTTCGCTTGTCTGGAGATAATCCAACCTTTCTGGTGTCTCTCCCCCATGTGCTATACGTGAGGAACCTTGCTTCTCTCAGAGTACACTTGTCTGGAGATAATCCAACCTTTCTGGTGGCTCTCCCCCATGTGCTATACGTCAGGAACCTTGCTTCTCTCAGAGTACACTTGTCTGGAGATAATCCAACCTTTCTGGTGGCTCTCCCCCATGTGCTATATGTGAGGAACCTTGCTTCTCTCAGAGTGCACTTGTATGGAGATAATCCAACCTTTCTGGTGGCTCTCCCCCATATGCGATACGTGAGGAACATTGCTTCTCTCTGAGTGCACTTGTCTGGAGATAATCCAACCTTTCTGGTGTCTCTCCCCATGTGAGGAACCTTGCTTCTCTCAGAGTGCACTTGTATGGAGATAATCCAACCTTTCTGGTGTCTCTCCCCATGTGAGGAACCTTGCTTCTCTCTGAGTGCACTTGTCTGGAAATAATCCAACCTTTCTGGTGTCTCTCCCCCATGTGAGGAACCTTGCTTCTCTCAGAGTGCACTTGTATGGAGATAATCCAACCTTTCTGGTGTCTCTCCCCCATGTGCTATACGTGAGGAACCTTGCTTCTCTCGGAGTGCAGTTGTCTGGATATAATCCAACCTTTCTGGTGGCTCTCCCCCATGTGAGGAACATTGCTTCTCTCTGAGTGCACTTGTATGGAGATAATCCAACCTTTCTGGTGGCTCTCCCCCATATGCTATAGGTGAGGAACATTGCTTCTCTCTGAGTGCAGTTGTCTGGATATAATCTAACCTTTCTGGTGTCTCTCCCCCATATGCTATACGTGAGGAACCTTGCTTCTCTCTCTGAGTGCACTTGTATGGAGATAATCCAACCTTTCTGGTGTCTCTCCCCCATATGCTATACGTGAGGAACCTTACTTCTCTCAGAGTGCACTTGTATGGAGATAATCCAACCTTTCTGGTGTCTCTCCCCCATATGCTATACGTGAGGAACATTGCTTCTCTCAGAGTGCACTTGTATGGAGATAATCCTACCTTTCTGGTGTCTCTTCCCCATATGCTATACGTGAGGAACATTGCTTCTCTCTGAGTGCAGTTGTCTGGATATAATACAACCTTTCTTGTGTCTCTCCCCCATATGCTATACGTGAGGAACCTTGCTTCTCTCTGAGTGCACTTGTATGGAGATAATCCAACCTTTCTGGTGTCTCTCCCCCATATGCTATACGTGAGGAACATTGCTTCTCTCAGAGTGCACTTGTATGGAGATAATCCTACCTTTCTGGTGTCTCTCCCCCATATGCTATACGTGAGGAACATTGCTTCTCTCTGAGTGCACTTGTCTGGAGATAATCCAACCTTTCTGGTGGCTCTCCCCCATATGCTATACCTGAGGAACATTGCTTCTCTCTGAGTGCAGTTGTCTGGATATAATCCAACCTTTCTGGTGTCTCTCCCCCATATGCTATACGTGAGGAACATTGCTTCTCTCTGAGTGCAGTTGTCTGGATATAATCCAACCTTTCTGGTGCCTCTCCCCCATGTGCTATACGTGAGGAACATTGCTTCTCTCTGAGTGCAGTTGTCTGGATATAATCCAACCTTTCTGGTGTCTCTCCCCCATGTGAGGAACATTGCTTCTCTCTGAGTGCACTTGTATGGAGATAATCCAACCTTTCTGGTGTCTCTCCCCCATATGCTATACGTGAGGAACATTGCTTCTCTCTGAGTGCAGTTGTCTGGATATAATCCAACCTTTCTGTTGTCTCTCCCCCATATGCTATACGTGAGGAACATTGCCTCTCTCTGAGTGCAGTTGTCTGGATATAATCCAACCTTTCTGGTGTCTCTCCCCCATGTGAGGAACATTGCTTCTCTCTGAGTGCACTTGTCTGGAGATAATCCACCCTTTCTGGTGTCTCTCCCCCATGTGCTATACGCGAGGAACCTTGCTTCTCTCAGAGTGCACTTGTCTGGAGATAATCCAACCTTTCTGGTGTCTCTTCCCCATGTGAGGAACCTTGCTTCTCTCAGAGTGCGCTTGTCTGGAGATAATCCAACCTTTCTGGTGTCTCTCCCCCATGTGCTATACTTGAGGAACCTTGCTTCTCTCAGAGTACACTTGTCTGGAGATAATCCAACCTTTCTGGTGGCTCTCCCCCATGTGCTATACGTGAGGAACCTTGCTTCTCTCAGAGTACACTTGTCTGGAGATAATCCAACCTTTCTGGTGGCTCTCCCCCATGTGCTATATGTGAGGAACCTTGCTTCTCTCAGAGTGCACTTGTATGGAGATAATCCAACCTTTCTGGTGGCTCTCCCCCATATGCGATACGTGAGGAACATTGCTTCTCTCTGAGTGCACTTGTCTGGAGATAATCCAACCTTTCTGGTGTCTCTCCCCATGTGAGGAACCTTGCTTCTCTCAGAGTGCACTTGTATGGAGATAATCCAACCTTTCTGGTGTCTCTCCCCATGTGAGGAACCTTGCTTCTCTCTGAGTGCACTTGTCTGGAGATAATCCAACCTTTCTGGTGTCTCTCCCCCATGTGAGGAACCTTGCTTCTCTCAGAGTGCACTTGTATGGAGATAATCCAACCTTTCTGGTGTCTCTCCCCCATGTGCTATACGTGAGGAACCTTGCTTCTCTCGGAGTGCAGTTGTCTGGATATAATCCAACCTTTCTGGTGGCTCTCCCCCATGTGAGGAACATTGCTTCTCTCTGAGTGCACTTGTATGGAGATAATCCAACCTTTCTGGTGGCTCTCCCCCATATGCTATACGTGAGGAACATTGCTTCTCTCTGAGTGCAGTTGTCTGGATATAATCTAACCTTTCTGGTGTCTCTCCCCCATATGCTATACGTGAGGAACCTTGCTTCTCTCTGAGTGCACTTGTATGGAGATAATCCAACCTTTCTGGTGTCTCTCCCCCATATGCTATACGTGAGGAACATTGCTTCTCTCAGAGTGCACTTGTATGGAGATAATCCTACCTTTCTGGTGTCTCTTCCCCATATGCTATACGTGAGGAACATTGCTTCTCTCAGAGTGCACTTGTATGGAGATAATCCTACCTTTCTGGTGTCTCTTCCCCATATGCTATACGTGAGGAACATTGCTTCTCTCTGAGTGCAGTTGTCTGGATATAATCCAACCTTTCTTGTGTCTCTCCCCCATATGCTATACGTGAGGAACCTTGCTTCTCTCTGAGTGCACTTGTATGGAGATAATCCAACCTTTCTGGTGTCTCTCCCCCATATGCTATACGTGAGGAACATTGCTTCTCTCAGAGTGCACTTGTATGGAGATAATCCTACCTTTCTGGTGTCTCTCCCCCATATGCTATACGTGAGGAACATTGCTTCTCTCTGAGTGCACTTGTCTGGAGATAATCCAACCTTTCTGGTGGCTCTCCCCCATATGCTATACGTGAGGAACATTGCTTCTCTCTGAGTGCAGTTGTCTGGATATAATCCAACCTTTCTGGTGTCTCTCCCCCATATGCTATACGTGAGGAACCTTGCTTCTCTCTGAGTGCACTTGTATGGAGATAATCCAACCTTTCTGGTGTCTCTCCCGCATATGCTATACGTGAGGAACCTTGCTTCTCTCTGAGTGCACTTGTCTGGAGATAATCCTACCTTTCTGGTGTCTCTCCCCCATATGCTATACGTGAGGAACCTTGCTTCTCTCTGAGTGCACTTGTATTGAGATAATCCAACCTTTCTGGTGTCTCTCCCCCATATGCTATACGTGAGGAACATTGCTTCTCTCTGAGTGCAGTTGTCTGGATATAATCCAACCTTTCTGGTGTCTCTCCCCCATATGCTATACGTGAGGAACATTGCTTCTCTCTGAGTGCAGTTGTCTGGATATAATCCAACCTTTCTGGTGCCTCTCCCCCATGTGCTATACGTGAGGAACATTGCTTCTCTCTGAGTGCAGTTGTCTGGATATAATCCAACCTTTCTGGTGTCTCTCCCCCATGTGAGGAACATTGCTTCTCTCTGAGTGCACTTGTATGGAGATAATCCAACCTTTCTGGTGGCTCTCCCCCATATACTATACGTGAGGAACATTGCTTCTCTCTGAGTGCACTTGTCTGGAGATAATCCAACCTTTCCGGTGGCTCTGCCCCATGTGCTATACGTGAGGAGCTTTACTTCTCGCAGAGTGCACTTGTCTGGAGATAATCCAACCTTTCTGGTGGCTCTCCCCCATGTGCTATACGTGAGGAACCTTGCTTCTCTCAGAGTGCACTTGTCTGGAGATAATCCAACCTTTCTGGTGTCTCTCCCCCATGTGAGGAACCTTGCTTCTCTCAGAGTGCGCTTGTCTGGAGATAATCCAACCTTTCTGGTGTCTCTCCCCCATGTGAGGAACCTTGCTTCTCTCAGAGTGCGCTTGTCTGGAGATAATCCAACCTTTCTGGTGTCTCTCCCCCATGTGAGGAACCTTGCTTCTCTCAGAGTGCGCTTGTCTGGAGATAATCCAACCTTTCTGGTGGCTCTCCCCCATGTGCTATACGTGAGGAACCTTGCTTCTCTCAGAGTGCACTTGTCTGGAGATAATCCAACGTTTCTGGTGTCTCTCCCCCATGTGAGGAACCTTGCTTCTCTCAGAGTGCACTTGTCTAGAGATAATCCAACCTTTCTGGTGTCTCTCCCCCATGTGAGGAACCTTGCTTCTCTCAGAGTGCGCTTGTCTGGATATAATCCAACCTTTCTGGTGTCTCTCCCCCATGTGCTATACGTGAGGAACCTTGCTGCTCTCAGAGTGCACTTGTCTGGAGATAATCCACCCTTTCTGGTGTCTCTCCCCCATGTGCTATACGCGAGGAACCTTGCTTCTCTCAGAGTGCACTTGTCTGGAGATAATCCAACCTTTCTGGTGTCTCTCCCCCATGTGAGGAACCTTGCTTCTCTCAGAGTGCGCTTGTCTGGAGATAATCCAACCTTTCTGGTGTCTCTCCCCCATGTGCTATACGTGAGGAACCTTGCTTCTCTCAGAGTACACTTGTCTGGAGATAATCCAACCTTTCTGGTGGCTCTCCCCCATGTACTATACGTGAGGAACCTTGCTTCTCTCAGAGTACACTTGTCTGGAGATAATCCAACCTTTCTGGTGGCTCTCCCCCATGTGCTATATGTGAGGAACCTTGGTTCTCTCAGAGTGCACTTGTATGGAGATAATCCAACCTTTCTGGTGGCTCTCCCCCATATGCGATACGTGAGGAACATTGCTTCTCTCTGAGTGCACTTGTCTGGAGATAATCCAACCTTTCTGGTGTCTCTCCCCATGTGAGGAACCTTGCTTCTCTCAGAGTGCACTTGTATGGAGATAATCCAACCTTTCTGGTGTCTCTCCCCATGTGAGGAACCTTGCTTCTCTCTGAGTGCACTTGTCTGGAGATAATCCAACCTTTCTGGTGTCTCTCCCCCATGTGAGGAACCTTGCTTCTCTCAGAGTGCACTTGTATGGAGATAATCCAACCTTTCTGGTGTCTCTCCCCCATGTGCTATACGTGAGGAACCTTGCTTCTCTCGGAGTGCAGTTTTCTGGATATAATCCAACCTTTCTGGTGGCTCTCCCCCATGTGAGGAACATTGCTTCTCTCTGAGTGCACTTGTATGGAGATAATCCAACCTTTCTGGTGGCTCTCCCCCATATGCTATAGGTGAGGAACATTGCTTCTCTCTGAGTGCAGTTGTCTGGATATAATCTAACCTTTCTGGTGTCTCTCCCCCATATGCTATACGTGAGGAACCTTGCTTCTCTCTCTGAGTGCACTTGTATGGAGATAATCCAACCTTTCTGGTGTCTCTCCCCCATATGCTATACGTGAGGAACCTTACTTCTCTCAGAGTGCACTTGTGTGGAGATAATCCAACCTTTCTGGTGTCTCTCCCCCATATGCTATACGTGAGGAACATTGCTTCTCTCAGAGTGCACTTGTATGGAGATAATCCTACCTTTCTGGTGTCTCTTCCCCATATGCTATACGTGAGGAACATTGCTTCTCTCTGAGTGCAGTTGTCTGGATATAATCCAACCTTTCTTGTGTCTCTCCCCCATATGCTATACGTGAGGAACCTTGCTTCTCTCTGAGTGCACTTGTATGGAGATAATCCAACCTTTCTGGTGTCTCTCCCCCATATGCTATACGTGAGGAACATTGCTTCTCTCAGAGTGCACTTGTATGGAGATAATCCTACCTTTCTGGTGTCTCTCCCCCATATGCAATACGCGAGGAACATTGCTTCTCTCTGAGTGCACTTGTCTGGAGATAATCCAACCTTTCTGGTGGCTCTCCCCCATATGCTATACCTGAGGAACATTGCTTCTCTCTGAGTGCAGTTGTCTGGATATAATCCAACCTTTCTGGTGTCTCTCCCCCATATGCTATACGTGAGGAACCTTGCTTCTCTCTGAGTGCACTTGTATGGAGATAATCCAACCTTTCTGGTGTCTCTCCCCCATATGCTATACGTGAGGAACCTTGCTTCTCTCTGAGTGCACTTGTCTGGAGATAATCCTACCTTTCTGGTGTCTCTCCCCCATATGCTATACGTGAGGAACCTTGCTTCTCTCTGAGTGCACTTGTATGGAGATAATCCAACCTTTCTGGTGGCTCTCCCCCATGTGCTATACGTGAGGAACCTTGCTTCTCTCAGAGTGCACTTGTCTGGAGATAATCCAACGTTTCTGGTGTCTCTCCCCCATGTGAGGAACCTTGCTTCTCTCAGAGTGCACTTGTCTAGAGATAATCCAACCTTTCTGGTGTCTCTCCCCCATGTGAGGAACCTTGCTTCTCTCAGAGTGCGCTTGTCTGGATATAATCCAACCTTTCTGGTGTCTCTCCCCCATATGCTATACGTGAGGAACATTGCTTCTCTCTGAGTGCAGTTGTCTGGATATAATCCAACCTTTCTGTTGTCTCTCCCCCATATGCTATACGTGAGGAACATTGCCTCTCTCTGAGTGCAGTCGTCTGGATATAATCCAACCTTTCTGGTGTCTCTCCCCCATGTGAGGAACATTGCTTCTCTCTGAGTGCACTTGTCTGGAGATAATCCACCCTTTCTGGTGTCTCTCCCCCATGTGCTATACGCGAGGAACCTTGCTTCTCTCAGAGTGCACTTGTCTGGAGATAATCCAACCTTTCTGGTGTCTCTTCCCCATGTGAGGAACCTTGCTTCTCTCAGAGTGCGCTTGTCTGGAGATAATCCAACCTTTCTGGTGTCTCTCCCCCATGTGCTATACGTGAGGAACCTTGCTTCTCTCAGAGTACACTTGTCTGGAGATAATCCAACCTTTCTGGTGGCTCTCCCCCATGTGCTATACGTGAGGAACCTTACTTCTCTCAGAGTGCACTTGTCTGGAGATAATCCAACCTTTCTGGTGTATCTCCCCCATGTGAGGAACCTTGCTTCTCTCAAAGTGGGCTTGTCTGGAGATAATCCAACCTTTCTGGTGGCTCTCCCCCATGTGCTATACGTGAGGAACCTTGCTTCTCTCAGAGTTCACTTGTCTGGAGATAATCCAACCTTTCTGGTGGCTCTCCCCCATGTGCTATACGTGAGGAACCTTGCTTCTCTCAGAGTGCACTTGTATGGAGATAATCCAACCTTTCTGGTGGCTCTCCCCCATATGCTATACGTGAGGAACGTTGCTTCTCTCTGAGTGCACTTGTCTGGAGATAATCCAACCTTTCCGGTGGCTCTGCCCCATGTGCTATACGTGAGGAGCTTTACTTCTCTCAGAGTGCACTTCTCTGGAGATAATCCAACCTTTCTGGTGGCTCTCCCCCATGTGCTATACGTGAGGAACCTTGCTTCTCTCAGAGTGCACTTGTCTGGAGATAATCCAACCTTTCTGGTGTCTCTCCCCCATGTGAGGAACCTTGCTTCTCTCAGAGTGCGCTTGTCTGGAGATAATCCAACCTTTCTGGTGTCTCTCCCCCATGTGAGGAACCTTGCTTCTCTCAGAGTGCGCTTGTCTGGAGATAATCCAACCTTTCTGGTGTCTCTCCCCCATGTGAGGAACCTTGCTTCTCTCAGAGTGCGCTTGTCTGGAGATAATCCAACCTTTCTGGTGGCTCTCCCCCATGTGCTATACGTGAGGAACCTTGCTTCTCTCAGAGTGCACTTGTCTGGAGATAATCCAACCTTTCTGGTGTCTCTCCCCCATGTGAGGAACCTTGCTTCTCTCAGAGTGCACTTGTCTAGAGATAATCCAACCTTTCTGGTGTCTCTCCCCCATGTGAGGAACATTGCTTCTCTCTGAGTGCAGTTGTCTGGATATAATCCAACCTTTCTGGTGTCTCTCCCCCATATGCTATACGTGAGGAACCTTGCTTCTCTCTGAGTGCACTTGTATGGAGATAATCCAACCTTTCTGGTGTCTCTCCCGCATATGCTATACGTGAGGAACCTTGCTTCTCTCTGAGTGCACTTGTCTGGAGATAATCCTACCTTTCTGGTGTCTCTCCCCCATATGCTATACGTGAGGAACCTTGCTTCTCTCTGAGTGCACTTGTATTGAGATAATCCAACCTTTCTGGTGTCTCTCCCCCATATGCTATACGTGAGGAACATTGCTTCTCTCTGAGTGCAGTTGTCTGGATATAATCCAACCTTTCTGGTGTCTCTCCCCCATATGCTATACGTGAGGAACATTGCTTCTCTCTGAGTGCAGTTGTCTGGATATAATCCAACCTTTCTGGTGCCTCTCCCCCATGTGCTATACGTGAGGAACATTGCTTCTCTCTGAGTGCAGTTGTCTGGATATAATCCAACCTTTCTGGTGTCTCTCCCCCATGTGAGGAACATTGCTTCTCTCTGAGTGCACTTGTATGGAGATAATCCAACCTTTCTGGTGGCTCTCCCCCATATACTATACGTGAGGAACATTGCTTCTCTCTGAGTGCACTTGTCTGGAGATAATCCAACCTTTCCGGTGGCTCTGCCCCATGTGCTATACGTGAGGAGCTTTACTTCTCCCAGAGTGCACTTGTCTGGAGATAATCCAACCTTTCTGGTGGCTCTCCCCCATGTGCTATACGTGAGGAACCTTGCTTCTCTCAGAGTGCACTTGTCTGGAGATAATCCAACCTTTCTGGTGTCTCTCCCCCATGTGAGGAACCTTGCTTCTCTCAGAGTGCGGTTGTCTGGAGATAATCCAACCTTTCTGGTGTCTCTCCCCCATGTGAGGAACCTTGCTTCTCTCAGAGTGCGCTTGTCTGGAGATAATCCAACCTTTCTGGTGTCTCTCCCCCATGTGAGGAACCTTGCTTCTCTCAGAGTGCGCTTGTCTGGAGATAATCCAACCTTTCTGGTGGCTCTCCCCCATGTGCTATACGTGAGGAACCTTGCTTCTCTCAGAGTGCACTTGTCTGGAGATAATCCAACGTTTCTGGTGTCTCTCCCCCATGTGAGGAACCTTGCTTCTCTCAGAGTGCACTTGTCTAGAGATAATCCAACCTTTCTGGTGTCTCTCCCCCATGTGAGGAACCTTGCTTCTCTCAGAGTGCGCTTGTCTGGATATAATCCAACCTTTCTGGTGTCTCTCCCCCATGTGCTATACGTGAGGAACCTTGCTGCTCTCAGAGTGCACTTGTCTGGAGATAATCCACCCTTTCTGGTGTCTCTCCCCCATGTGCTATACGCGAGGAACCTTGCTTCTCTCAGAGTGCACTTGTCTGGAGATAATCCAACCTTTCTGGTGTCTCTCCCCCATGTGAGGAACCTTGCTTCTCTCAGAGTGCGCTTGTCTGGAGATAATCCAACCTTTCTGGTGTCTCTCCCCCATGTGCTATACGTGAGGAACCTTGCTTCTCTCAGAGTACACTTGTCTGGAGATAATCCAACCTTTCTGGTGGCTCTCCCCCATGTGCTATACGTGAGGAACCTTGCTTCTCTCAGAGTGCACTTGTATGGAGATAATCCAACCTTTCTGGTGGCTCTCCCCCATATGCGATACGTGAGGAACATTGCTTCTCTCTGAGTGCACTTGTCTGGAGATAATCCAACCTTTCTGGTGTCTCTCCCCATGTGAGGAACCTTGCTTCTCTCAGAGTGCACTTGTATGGAGATAATCCAACCTTTCTGGTGTCTCTCCCCATGTGAGGAACCTTGCTTCTCTCTGAGTGCACTTGTCTGGAGATAATCCAACCTTTCTGGTGTCTCTCCCCCATGTGAGGAACCTTGCTTCTCTCAGAGTGCACTTGTATGGAGATAATCCAACCTTTCTGGTGTCTCTCCCCCATGTGCTATACGTGAGGAACCTTGCTTCTCTCGGAGTGCAGTTTTCTGGATATAATCCAACCTTTCTGGTGGCTCTCCCCCATGTGAGGAACATTGCTTCTCTCTGAGTGTACTTGTATGGAGATAATCCTACCTTTCTGGTGTCTCTTCCCCATATCCTATACGTGAGGAACATTGCTTCTCTCTGAGTGCAGTTGTCTGGATATAATCCAACCTTTCTTGTGTCTCTCCCCCATATGCTATACGTGAGGAACCTTGCTTCTCTCTGAGTGCACTTGTATGGAGATAATCCAACCTTTCTGGTGTCTCTCCCCCATATGCTATACGTGAGGAACATTGCTTCTCTCAGAGTGCACTTGTATGGAGATAATCCTACCTTTCTGGTGTCTCTCCCCCATATGCTATACGTGAGGAACATTGCTTCTCTCTGAGTGCACTTGTCTGGAGATAATCCAACCTTTCTGGTGGCTCTCCCCCATATGCTATACGTGAGGAACATTGCTTCTCTCTGAGTGCAGTTGTCTGGATATAATCCAACCTTTCTGGTGTCTCTCCCCCATATGCTATACGTGAGGAACCTTGCTTCTCTCTGAGTGCACTTGTATGGAGATAATCCAACCTTTCTGGTGTCTCTCCCGCATATGCTATACGTGAGGAACCTTGCTTCTCTCTGAGTGCACTTGTCTGGAGATAATCCTACCTTTCTGGTGTCTCTCCCCCATATGCTATACGTGAGGAACCTTGCTTCTCTCTGAGTGCACTTGTATTGAGATAATCCAACCTTTCTGGTGTCTCTCCCCCATATGCTATACGTGAGGAACATTGCTTCTCTCTGAGTGCAGTTGTCTGGATATAATCCAACCTTTCTGGTGTCTCTCCCCCATATGCTATACGTGAGGAACATTGCTTCTCTCTGAGTGCAGTTGTCTGGATATAATCCAACCTTTCTGGTGCCTCTCCCCCATGTGCTATACGTGAGGAACATTGCTTCTCTCTGAGTGCAGTTGTCTGGATATAATCCAACCTTTCTGGTGTCTCTCCCCCATGTGAGGAACATTGCTTCTCTCTGAGTGCACTTGTATGGAGATAATCCAACCTTTCTGGTGGCTCTCCCCCATATACTATACGTGAGGAACATTGCTTCTCTCTGAGTGCACTTGTCTGGAGATAATCCAACCTTTCCGGTGGCTCTGCCCCATGTGCTATACGTGAGGAGCTTTACTTCTCGCAGAGTGCACTTGTCTGGAGATAATCCAACCTTTCTGGTGGCTCTCCCCCATGTGCTATACGTGAGGAACCTTGCTTCTCTCAGAGTGCACTTGTCTGGAGATAATCCAACCTTTCTGGTGTCTCTCCCCCATGTGAGGAACCTTGCTTCTCTCAGAGTGCGCTTGTCTGGAGATAATCCAACCTTTCTGGTGTCTCTCCCCCATGTGAGGAACCTTGCTTCTCTCAGAGTGCGCTTGTCTGGAGATAATCCAACCTTTCTGGTGTCTCTCCCCCATGTGAGGAACCTTGCTTCTCTCAGAGTGCGCTTGTCTGGAGATAATCCAACCTTTCTGGTGGCTCTCCCCCATGTGCTATACGTGAGGAACCTTGCTTCTCTCAGAGTGCACTTGTCTGGAGATAATCCAACGTTTCTGGTGTCTCTCCCCCATGTGAGGAACCTTGCTTCTCTCAGAGTGCACTTGTCTAGAGATAATCCAACCTTTCTGGTGTCTCTCCCCCATGTGAGGAACCTTGCTTCTCTCAGAGTGCGCTTGTCTGGATATAATCCAACCTTTCTGGTGTCTCTCCCCCATGTGCTATACGTGAGGAACCTTGCTGCTCTCAGAGTGCACTTGTCTGGAGATAATCCACCCTTTCTGGTGTCTCTCCCCCATGTGCTATACGCGAGGAACCTTGCTTCTCTCAGAGCGCACTTGTCTGGAGATAATCCAACCTTTCTGGTGTCTCTCCCCCATGTGAGGAACCTTGCTTCTCTCAGAGTGCGCTTGTCTGGAGATAATCCAACCTTTCTGGTGTCTCTCCCCCATGTGCTATACGTGAGGAACCTTGCTTCTCTCAGAGTACACTTGTCTGGAGATAATCCAACCTTTCTGGTGGCTCTCCCCCATGTACTATACGTGAGGAACCTTGCTTCTCTCAGAGTACACTTGTCTGGAGATAATCCAACCTTTCTGGTGGCTCTCCCCCATGTGCTATATGTGAGGAACCTTGGTTCTCTCAGAGTGCACTTGTATGGAGATAATCCAACCTTTCTGGTGGCTCTCCCCCATATGCGATACGTGAGGAACATTGCTTCTCTCTGAGTGCACTTGTCTGGAGATAATCCAACCTTTCTGGTGTCTCTCCCCATGTGAGGAACCTTGCTTCTCTCAGAGTGCACTTGTATGGAGATAATCCAACCTTTCTGGTGTCTCTCCCCATGTGAGGAACCTTGCTTCTCTCTGAGTGCACTTGTCTGGAGATAATCCAACCTTTCTGGTGTCTCTCCCCCATGTGAGGAACCTTGCTTCTCTCAGAGTGCGCTTGTCTGGATATAATCCAACCTTTCTGGTGTCTCTCCCCCATATGCTATACGTGAGGAACATTGCTTCTCTCTGAGTGCAGTTGTCTGGATATAATCCAACCTTTCTGTTGTCTCTCCCCCATATGCTATACGTGAGGAACATTGCCTCTCTCTGAGTGCAGTCGTCTGGATATAATCCAACCTTTCTGGTGTCTCTCCCCCATGTGAGGAACATTGCTTCTCTCTGAGTGCACTTGTCTGGAGATAATCCACCCTTTCTGGTGTCTCTCCCCCATGTGCTATACGCGAGGAACCTTGCTTCTCTCAGAGTGCACTTGTCTGGAGATAATCCAACCTTTCTGGTGTCTCTTCCCCATGTGAGGAACCTTGCTTCTCTCAGAGTGCGCTTGTCTGGAGATAATCCAACCTTTCTGGTGTCTCTCCCCCATGTGCTATACGTGAGGAACCTTGCTTCTCTCAGAGTACACTTGTCTGGAGATAATCCAACCTTTCTGGTGGCTCTCCCCCATGTGCTATACGTGAGGAACCTTACTTCTCTCAGAGTGCACTTGTCTGGAGATAATCCAACCTTTCTGGTGTATCTCCCCCATGTGAGGAACCTTGCTTCTCTCAAAGTGGGCTTGTCTGGAGATAATCCAACCTTTCTGGTGGCTCTCCCCCATGTGCTATACGTGAGGAACCTTGCTTCTCTCAGAGTTCACTTGTCTGGAGATAATCCAACCTTTCTGGTGGCTCTCCCCCATGTGCTATACGTGAGGAACCTTGCTTCTCTCAGAGTGCACTTGTATGGAGATAATCCAACCTTTCTGGTGGCTCTCCCCCATATGCTATACGTGAGGAACGTTGCTTCTCTCTGAGTGCACTTGTCTGGAGATAATCCAACCTTTCCGGTGGCTCTGCCCCATGTGCTATACGTGAGGAGCTTTACTTCTCTCAGAGTGCACTTCTCTGGAGATAATCCAACCTTTCTGGTGGCTCTCCCCCATGTGCTATACGTGAGGAACCTTGCTTCTCTCAGAGTGCACTTGTCTGGAGATAATCCAACCTTTCTGGTGTCTCTCCCCCATGTGAGGAACCTTGCTTCTCTCAGAGTGCGCTTGTCTGGAGATAATCCAACCTTTCTGGTGTCTCTCCCCCATGTGAGGAACCTTGCTTCTCTCAGAGTGCGCTTGTCTGGAGATAATCCAACCTTTCTGGTGTCTCTCCCCCATGTGAGGAACCTTGCTTCTCTCAGAGTGCGCTTGTCTGGAGATAATCCAACCTTTCTGGTGGCTCTCCCCCATGTGCTATACGTGAGGAACCTTGCTTCTCTCAGAGTGCACTTGTCTGGAGATAATCCAACCTTTCTGGTGTCTCTCCCCCATGTGAGGAACCTTGCTTCTCTCAGAGTGCACTTGTCTAGAGATAATCCAACCTTTCTGGTGTCTCTCCCCCATGTGAGGAACATTGCTTCTCTCTGAGTGCAGTTGTCTGGATATAATCCAACCTTTCTGGTGTCTCTCCCCCATATGCTATACGTGAGGAACCTTGCTTCTCTCTGAGTGCACTTGTATGGAGATAATCCAACCTTTCTGGTGTCTCTCCCGCATATGCTATACGTGAGGAACCTTGCTTCTCTCTGAGTGCACTTGTCTGGAGATAATCCTACCTTTCTGGTGTCTCTCCCCCATATGCTATACGTGAGGAACCTTGCTTCTCTCTGAGTGCACTTGTATTGAGATAATCCAACCTTTCTGGTGTCTCTCCCCCATATGCTATACGTGAGGAACATTGCTTCTCTCTGAGTGCAGTTGTCTGGATATAATCCAACCTTTCTGGTGTCTCTCCCCCATATGCTATACGTGAGGAACATTGCTTCTCTCTGAGTGCAGTTGTCTGGATATAATCCAACCTTTCTGGTGCCTCTCCCCCATGTGCTATACGTGAGGAACATTGCTTCTCTCTGAGTGCAGTTGTCTGGATATAATCCAACCTTTCTGGTGTCTCTCCCCCATGTGAGGAACATTGCTTCTCTCTGAGTGCACTTGTATGGAGATAATCCAACCTTTCTGGTGGCTCTCCCCCATATACTATACGTGAGGAACATTGCTTCTCTCTGAGTGCACTTGTCTGGAGATAATCCAACCTTTCCGGTGGCTCTGCCCCATGTGCTATACGTGAGGAGCTTTACTTCTCGCAGAGTGCACTTGTCTGGAGATAATCCAACCTTTCTGGTGGCTCTCCCCCATGTGCTATACGTGAGGAACCTTGCTTCTCTCAGAGTGCACTTGTCTGGAGATAATCCAACCTTTCTGGTGTCTCTCCCCCATGTGAGGAACCTTGCTTCTCTCAGAGTGCGGTTGTCTGGAGATAATCCAACCTTTCTGGTGTCTCTCCCCCATGTGAGGAACCTTGCTTCTCTCAGAGTGCGCTTGTCTGGAGATAATCCAACCTTTCTGGTGTCTCTCCCCCATGTGAGGAACCTTGCTTCTCTCAGAGTGCGCTTGTCTGGAGATAATCCAACCTTTCTGGTGGCTCTCCCCCATGTGCTATACGTGAGGAACCTTGCTTCTCTCAGAGTGCACTTGTCTGGAGATAATCCAACGTTTCTGGTGTCTCTCCCCCATGTGAGGAACCTTGCTTCTCTCAGAGTGCACTTGTCTAGAGATAATCCAACCTTTCTGGTGTCTCTCCCCCATGTGAGGAACCTTGCTTCTCTCAGAGTGCGCTTGTCTGGATATAATCCAACCTTTCTGGTGTCTCTCCCCCATGTGCTATACGTGAGGAACCTTGCTGCTCTCAGAGTGCACTTGTCTGGAGATAATCCACCCTTTCTGGTGTCTCTCCCCCATGTGCTATACGCGAGGAACCTTGCTTCTCTCAGAGTGCACTTGTCTGGAGATAATCCAACCTTTCTGGTGTCTCTCCCCCATGTGAGGAACCTTGCTTCTCTCAGAGTGCGCTTGTCTGGAGATAATCCAACCTTTCTGGTGTCTCTCCCCCATGTGCTATACGTGAGGAACCTTGCTTCTCTCAGAGTACACTTGTCTGGAGATAATCCAACCTTTCTGGTGGCTCTCCCCCATGTGCTATACGTGAGGAACCTTGCTTCTCTCAGAGTGCACTTGTATGGAGATAATCCAACCTTTCTGGTGGCTCTCCCCCATATGCGATACGTGAGGAACATTGCTTCTCTCTGAGTGCACTTGTCTGGAGATAATCCAACCTTTCTGGTGTCTCTCCCCATGTGAGGAACCTTGCTTCTCTCAGAGTGCACTTGTATGGAGATAATCCAACCTTTCTGGTGTCTCTCCCCATGTGAGGAACCTTGCTTCTCTCTGAGTGCACTTGTCTGGAGATAATCCAACCTTTCTGGTGTCTCTCCCCCATGTGAGGAACCTTGCTTCTCTCAGAGTGCACTTGTATGGAGATAATCCAACCTTTCTGGTGTCTCTCCCCCATGTGCTATACGTGAGGAACCTTGCTTCTCTCGGAGTGCAGTTTTCTGGATATAATCCAACCTTTCTGGTGGCTCTCCCCCATGTGAGGAACATTGCTTCTCTCTGAGTGTACTTGTATGGAGATAATCCTACCTTTCTGGTGTCTCTTCCCCATATGCTATACGTGAGGAACATTGCTTCTCTCTGAGTGCAGTTGTCTGGATATAATCCAACCTTTCTTGTGTCTCTCCCCCATATGCTATACGTGAGGAACCTTGCTTCTCTCTGAGTGCACTTGTATGGAGATAATCCAACCTTTCTGGTGTCTCTCCCCCATATGCTATACGTGAGGAACATTGCTTCTCTCAGAGTGCACTTGTATGGAGATAATCCTACCTTTCTGGTGTCTCTCCCCCATATGCTATACGTGAGGAACATTGCTTCTCTCTGAGTGCACTTGTCTGGAGATAATCCAACCTTTCTGGTGGCTCTCCCCCATATGCTATACGTGAGGAACATTGCTTCTCTCTGAGTGCAGTTGTCTGGATATAATCCAACCTTTCTGGTGTCTCTCCCCCATATGCTATACGTGAGGAACCTTGCTTCTCTCTGAGTGCACTTGTATGGAGATAATCCAACCTTTCTGGTGTCTCTCCCGCATATGCTATACGTGAGGAACCTTGCTTCTCTCTGAGTGCACTTGTCTGGAGATAATCCTACCTTTCTGGTGTCTCTCCCCCATATGCTATACGTGAGGAACCTTGCTTCTCTCTGAGTGCACTTGTATTGAGATAATCCAACCTTTCTGGTGTCTCTCCCCCATATGCTATACGTGAGGAACATTGCTTCTCTCTGAGTGCAGTTGTCTGGATATAATCCAACCTTTCTGGTGTCTCTCCCCCATATGCTATACGTGAGGAACATTGCTTCTCTCTGAGTGCAGTTGTCTGGATATAATCCAACCTTTCTGGTGCCTCTCCCCCATGTGCTATACGTGAGGAACATTGCTTCTCTCTGAGTGCAGTTGTCTGGATATAATCCAACCTTTCTGGTGTCTCTCCCCCATGTGAGGAACATTGCTTCTCTCTGAGTGCACTTGTATGGAGATAATCCAACCTTTCTGGTGGCTCTCCCCCATATACTATACGTGAGGAACATTGCTTCTCTCTGAGTGCACTTGTCTGGAGATAATCCAACCTTTCCGGTGGCTCTGCCCCATGTGCTATACGTGAGGAGCTTTACTTCTCGCAGAGTGCACTTGTCTGGAGATAATCCAACCTTTCTGGTGGCTCTCCCCCATGTGCTATACGTGAGGAACCTTGCTTCTCTCAGAGTGCACTTGTCTGGAGATAATCCAACCTTTCTGGTGTCTCTCCCCCATGTGAGGAACCTTGCTTCTCTCAGAGTGCGCTTGTCTGGAGATAATCCAACCTTTCTGGTGTCTCTCCCCCATGTGAGGAACCTTGCTTCTCTCAGAGTGCGCTTGTCTGGAGATAATCCAACCTTTCTGGTGTCTCTCCCCCATGTGAGGAACCTTGCTTCTCTCAGAGTGCGCTTGTCTGGAGATAATCCAACCTTTCTGGTGGCTCTCCCCCATGTGCTATACGTGAGGAACCTTGCTTCTCTCAGAGTGCACTTGTCTGGAGATAATCCAACGTTTCTGGTGTCTCTCCCCCATGTGAGGAACCTTGCTTCTCTCAGAGTGCACTTGTCTAGAGATAATCCAACCTTTCTGGTGTCTCTCCCCCATGTGAGGAACCTTGCTTCTCTCAGAGTGCGCTTGTCTGGATATAATCCAACCTTTCTGGTGTCTCTCCCCCATGTGCTATACGTGAGGAACCTTGCTGCTCTCAGAGTGCACTTGTCTGGAGATAATCCACCCTTTCTGGTGTCTCTCCCCCATGTGCTATACGCGAGGAACCTTGCTTCTCTCAGAGTGCACTTGTCTGGAGATAATCCAACCTTTCTGGTGTCTCTCCCCCATGTGAGGAACCTTGCTTCTCTCAGAGTGCGCTTGTCTGGAGATAATCCAACCTTTCTGGTGTCTCTCCCCCATGTGCTATACGTGAGGAACCTTGCTTCTCTCAGAGTACACTTGTCTGGAGATAATCCAACCTTTCTGGTGGCTCTCCCCCATGTACTATACGTGAGGAACCTTGCTTCTCTCAGAGTACACTTGTCTGGAGATAATCCAACCTTTCTGGTGGCTCTCCCCCATGTGCTATATGTGAGGAACCTTGGTTCTCTCAGAGTGCACTTGTATGGAGATAATCCAACCTTTCTGGTGGCTCTCCCCCATATGCGATACGTGAGGAACATTGCTTCTCTCTGAGTGCACTTGTCTGGAGATAATCCAACCTTTCTGGTGTCTCTCCCCATGTGAGGAACCTTGCTTCTCTCAGAGTGCACTTGTATGGAGATAATCCAACCTTTCTGGTGTCTCTCCCCATGTGAGGAACCTTGCTTCTCTCTGAGTGCACTTGTCTGGAGATAATCCAACCTTTCTGGTGTCTCTCCCCCATGTGAGGAACCTTGCTTCTCTCAGAGTGCACTTGTATGGAGATAATCCAACCTTTCTGGTGTCTCTCCCCCATGTGCTATACGTGAGGAACCTTGCTTCTCTCGGAGTGCAGTTTTCTGGATATAATCCAACCTTTCTGGTGGCTCTCCCCCATGTGAGGAACATTGCTTCTCTCTGAGTGCACTTGTATGGAGATAATCCAACCTTTCTGGTGGCTCTCCCCCATATGCTATAGGTGAGGAACATTGCTTCTCTCTGAGTGCAGTTGTCTGGATATAATCTAACCTTTCTGGTGTCTCTCCCCCATATGCTATACGTGAGGAACCTTGCTTCTCTCTCTGAGTGCACTTGTATGGAGATAATCCAACCTTTCTGGTGTCTCTCCCCCATATGCTATACGTGAGGAACCTTACTTCTCTCAGAGTGCACTTGTGTGGAGATAATCCAACCTTTCTGGTGTCTCTCCCCCATATGCTATACGTGAGGAACATTGCTTCTCTCAGAGTGCACTTGTATGGAGATAATCCTACCTTTCTGGTGTCTCTTCCCCATATGCTATACGTGAGGAACATTGCTTCTCTCTGAGTGCAGTTGTCTGGATATAATCCAACCTTTCTTGTGTCTCTCCCCCATATGCTATACGTGAGGAACCTTGCTTCTCTCTGAGTGCACTTGTATGGAGATAATCCAACCTTTCTGGTGTCTCTCCCCCATATGCTATACGTGAGGAACATTGCTTCTCTCAGAGTGCACTTGTATGGAGATAATCCTACCTTTCTGGTGTCTCTCCCCCATATGCAATACGCGAGGAACATTGCTTCTCTCTGAGTGCACTTGTCTGGAGATAATCCAACCTTTCTGGTGGCTCTCCCCCATATGCTATACCTGAGGAACATTGCTTCTCTCTGAGTGCAGTTGTCTGGATATAATCCAACCTTTCTGGTGTCTCTCCCCCATATGCTATACGTGAGGAACCTTGCTTCTCTCTGAGTGCACTTGTATGGAGATAATCCAACCTTTCTGGTGTCTCTCCCCCATATGCTATACGTGAGGAACCTTGCTTCTCTCTGAGTGCACTTGTCTGGAGATAATCCTACCTTTCTGGTGTCTCTCCCCCATATGCTATACGTGAGGAACCTTGCTTCTCTCTGAGTGCACTTGTATGGAGATAATCCAACCTTTCTGGTGGCTCTCCCCCATGTGCTATACGTGAGGAACCTTGCTTCTCTCAGAGTGCACTTGTCTGGAGATAATCCAACGTTTCTGGTGTCTCTCCCCCATGTGAGGAACCTTGCTTCTCTCAGAGTGCACTTGTCTAGAGATAATCCAACCTTTCTGGTGTCTCTCCCCCATGTGAGGAACCTTGCTTCTCTCAGAGTGCGCTTGTCTGGATATAATCCAACCTTTCTGGTGTCTCTCCCCCATATGCTATACGTGAGGAACATTGCTTCTCTCTGAGTGCAGTTGTCTGGATATAATCCAACCTTTCTGTTGTCTCTCCCCCATATGCTATACGTGAGGAACATTGCCTCTCTCTGAGTGCAGTCGTCTGGATATAATCCAACCTTTCTGGTGTCTCTCCCCCATGTGAGGAACATTGCTTCTCTCTGAGTGCACTTGTCTGGAGATAATCCACCCTTTCTGGTGTCTCTCCCCCATGTGCTATACGCGAGGAACCTTGCTTCTCTCAGAGTGCACTTGTCTGGAGATAATCCAACCTTTCTGGTGTCTCTTCCCCATGTGAGGAACCTTGCTTCTCTCAGAGTGCGCTTGTCTGGAGATAATCCAACCTTTCTGGTGTCTCTCCCCCATGTGCTATACGTGAGGAACCTTGCTTCTCTCAGAGTACACTTGTCTGGAGATAATCCAACCTTTCTGGTGGCTCTCCCCCATGTGCTATACGTGAGGAACCTTACTTCTCTCAGAGTGCACTTGTCTGGAGATAATCCAACCTTTCTGGTGTATCTCCCCCATGTGAGGAACCTTGCTTCTCTCAAAGTGGGCTTGTCTGGAGATAATCCAACCTTTCTGGTGGCTCTCCCCCATGTGCTATACGTGAGGAACCTTGCTTCTCTCAGAGTTCACTTGTCTGGAGATAATCCAACCTTTCTGGTGGCTCTCCCCCATGTGCTATACGTGAGGAACCTTGCTTCTCTCAGAGTGCACTTGTATGGAGATAATCCAACCTTTCTGGTGGCTCTCCCCCATATGCTATACGTGAGGAACGTTGCTTCTCTCTGAGTGCACTTGTCTGGAGATAATCCAACCTTTCCGGTGGCTCTGCCCCATGTGCTATACGTGAGGAGCTTTACTTCTCTCAGAGTGCACTTCTCTGGAGATAATCCAACCTTTCTGGTGGCTCTCCCCCATGTGCTATACGTGAGGAACCTTGCTTCTCTCAGAGTGCACTTGTCTGGAGATAATCCAACCTTTCTGGTGTCTCTCCCCCATGTGAGGAACCTTGCTTCTCTCAGAGTGCGCTTGTCTGGAGATAATCCAACCTTTCTGGTGTCTCTCCCCCATGTGAGGAACCTTGCTTCTCTCAGAGTGCGCTTGTCTGGAGATAATCCAACCTTTCTGGTGTCTCTCCCCCATGTGAGGAACCTTGCTTCTCTCAGAGTGCGCTTGTCTGGAGATAATCCAACCTTTCTGGTGGCTCTCCCCCATGTGCTATACGTGAGGAACCTTGCTTCTCTCAGAGTGCACTTGTCTGGAGATAATCCAACCTTTCTGGTGTCTCTCCCCCATGTGAGGAACCTTGCTTCTCTCAGAGTGCACTTGTCTAGAGATAATCCAACCTTTCTGGTGTCTCTCCCCCATGTGAGGAACATTGCTTCTCTCTGAGTGCAGTTGTCTGGATATAATCCAACCTTTCTGGTGTCTCTCCCCCATATGCTATACGTGAGGAACCTTGCTTCTCTCTGAGTGCACTTGTATGGAGATAATCCAACCTTTCTGGTGTCTCTCCCGCATATGCTATACGTGAGGAACCTTGCTTCTCTCTGAGTGCACTTGTCTGGAGATAATCCTACCTTTCTGGTGTCTCTCCCCCATATGCTATACGTGAGGAACCTTGCTTCTCTCTGAGTGCACTTGTATTGAGATAATCCAACCTTTCTGGTGTCTCTCCCCCATATGCTATACGTGAGGAACATTGCTTCTCTCTGAGTGCAGTTGTCTGGATATAATCCAACCTTTCTGGTGTCTCTCCCCCATATGCTATACGTGAGGAACATTGCTTCTCTCTGAGTGCAGTTGTCTGGATATAATCCAACCTTTCTGGTGCCTCTCCCCCATGTGCTATACGTGAGGAACATTGCTTCTCTCTGAGTGCAGTTGTCTGGATATAATCCAACCTTTCTGGTGTCTCTCCCCCATGTGAGGAACATTGCTTCTCTCTGAGTGCACTTGTATGGAGATAATCCAACCTTTCTGGTGGCTCTCCCCCATATACTATACGTGAGGAACATTGCTTCTCTCTGAGTGCACTTGTCTGGAGATAATCCAACCTTTCCGGTGGCTCTGCCCCATGTGCTATACGTGAGGAGCTTTACTTCTCGCAGAGTGCACTTGTCTGGAGATAATCCAACCTTTCTGGTGGCTCTCCCCCATGTGCTATACGTGAGGAACCTTGCTTCTCTCAGAGTGCACTTGTCTGGAGATAATCCAACCTTTCTGGTGTCTCTCCCCCATGTGAGGAACCTTGCTTCTCTCAGAGTGCGGTTGTCTGGAGATAATCCAACCTTTCTGGTGTCTCTCCCCCATGTGAGGAACCTTGCTTCTCTCAGAGTGCGCTTGTCTGGAGATAATCCAACCTTTCTGGTGTCTCTCCCCCATGTGAGGAACCTTGCTTCTCTCAGAGTGCGCTTGTCTGGAGATAATCCAACCTTTCTGGTGGCTCTCCCCCATGTGCTATACGTGAGGAACCTTGCTTCTCTCAGAGTGCACTTGTCTGGAGATAATCCAACGTTTCTGGTGTCTCTCCCCCATGTGAGGAACCTTGCTTCTCTCAGAGTGCACTTGTCTAGAGATAATCCAACCTTTCTGGTGTCTCTCCCCCATGTGAGGAACCTTGCTTCTCTCAGAGTGCGCTTGTCTGGATATAATCCAACCTTTCTGGTGTCTCTCCCCCATGTGCTATACGTGAGGAACCTTGCTGCTCTCAGAGTGCACTTGTCTGGAGATAATCCACCCTTTCTGGTGTCTCTCCCCCATGTGCTATACGCGAGGAACCTTGCTTCTCTCAGAGTGCACTTGTCTGGAGATAATCCAACCTTTCTGGTGTCTCTCCCCCATGTGAGGAACCTTGCTTCTCTCAGAGTGCGCTTGTCTGGAGATAATCCAACCTTTCTGGTGTCTCTCCCCCATGTGCTATACGTGAGGAACCTTGCTTCTCTCAGAGTACACTTGTCTGGAGATAATCCAACCTTTCTGGTGGCTCTCCCCCATGTGCTATACGTGAGGAACCTTGCTTCTCTCAGAGTGCACTTGTATGGAGATAATCCAACCTTTCTGGTGGCTCTCCCCCATATGCGATACGTGAGGAACATTGCTTCTCTCTGAGTGCACTTGTCTGGAGATAATCCAACCTTTCTGGTGTCTCTCCCCATGTGAGGAACCTTGCTTCTCTCAGAGTGCACTTGTATGGAGATAATCCAACCTTTCTGGTGTCTCTCCCCATGTGAGGAACCTTGCTTCTCTCTGAGTGCACTTGTCTGGAGATAATCCAACCTTTCTGGTGTCTCTCCCCCATGTGAGGAACCTTGCTTCTCTCAGAGTGCACTTGTATGGAGATAATCCAACCTTTCTGGTGTCTCTCCCCCATGTGCTATACGTGAGGAACCTTGCTTCTCTCGGAGTGCAGTTTTCTGGATATAATCCAACCTTTCTGGTGGCTCTCCCCCATGTGAGGAACATTGCTTCTCTCTGAGTGTACTTGTATGGAGATAATCCAACCTTTCTGGTGGCTCTCCCCCATATGCTATAGGTGAGGAACATTGCTTCTCTCTGAGTGCAGTTGTCTGGATATAATCTAACCTTTCTGGTGTCTCTCCCCCATATGCTATACGTGAGGAACCTTGCTTCTCTCTCTGAGTGCACTTGTATGGAGATAAACCAACCTTTCTGGTGTCTCTCCCCCATATGCTATACGTGAGGAACCTTACTTCTCTCAGAGTGCACTTGTATGGAGATAATCCAACCTTTCTGGTGTCTCTCCCCCATATGCTATACGTGAGGAACATTGCTTCTCTCAGAGTGCACTTGTATGGAGATAATCCTACCTTTCTGGTGTCTCTTCCCCATATGCTATACGTGAGGAACATTGCTTCTCTCTGAGTGCAGTTGTCTGGATATAATCCAACCTTTCTTGTGTCTCTCCCCCATATGCTATACGTGAGGAACCTTGCTTCTCTCTGAGTGCACTTGTATGGAGATAATCCAACCTTTCTGGTGTCTCTCCCCCATATGCTATACGTGAGGAACATTGCTTCTCTCAGAGTGCACTTGTATGGAGATAATCCTACCTTTCTGGTGTCTCTCCCCCATATGCAATACGTGAGGAACATTGCTTCTCTCTGAGTGCACTTGTCTGGAGATAATCCAACCTTTCTGGTGGCTCTCCCCCATATGCTATACCTGAGGAACATTGCTTCTCTCTGAGTGCAGTTGTCTGGATATAATCCAACCTTTCTGGTGTCTCTCCCCCATATGCTATACGTGAGGAACCTTGCTTCTCTCTGACTGCACTTGTATGGAGATAATCCAACCTTTCTGGTGTCTCTCCCCCATATGCTATACGTGAGGAACCTTGCTTCTCTCTGAGTGCACTTGTCTGGAGATAATCCTACCTTTCTGGTGTCTCTCCCCCATATGCTATACGTGAGGAACCTTGCTTCTCTCTGAGTGCACTTGTATGGAGATAATCCAACCTTTCTGGTGTCTCTCCCCCATATGCTATACGTGAGGAACATTGCTTCTCTCTGAGTGCAGTTGTCTGGATATAATCCAACCTTTCTGGTGCCTCTCCCCCATGTGCTATACGTGAGGAACATTGCTTCTCTCTGAGTGCAGTTGTCTGGATATAATCCAACCTTTCTGGTGTCTCTCCCCCATGTGAGGAACATTGCTTCTCTCTGAGTGCACTTGTATGGAGATAATCCAACCTTTCTGGTGTCTCTCCCCCATATGCTATACGTGAGGAACATTGCTTCTCTCTGAGTGCAGTTGTCTGGATATAATCCAACCTTTCTGTTGTCTCTCCCCCATATGCTATACGTGAGGAACATTGCCTCTCTCTGAGTGCAGTCGTCTGGATATAATCCAACCTTTCTGGTGTCTCTCCCCCATGTGAGGAACATTGCTTCTCTCTGAGTGCACTTGTCTGGAGATAATCCACCCTTTCTGGTGTCTCTCCCCCATGTGCTATACGCGAGGAACCTTGCTTCTCTCAGAGTGCACTTGTCTGGAGATAATCCAACCTTTCTGGTGTCTCTTCCCCATGTGAGGAACCTTGCTTCTCTCAGAGTGCGCTTGTCTGGAGATAATCCAACCTTTCTGGTGTCTCTCCCCCATGTGCTATACGTGAGGAACCTTGCTTCTCTCAGAGTACACTTGTCTGGAGATAATCCAACCTTTCTGGTGGCTCTCCCCCATGTGCTATACGTGAGGAACCTTACTTCTCTCAGAGTGCACTTGTCTGGAGATAATCCAACCTTTCTGGTGTATCTCCCCCATGTGAGGAACCTTGCTTCTCTCAAAGTGGGCTTGTCTGGAGATAATCCAACCTTTCTGGTGGCTCTCCCCCATGTGCTATACGTGAGGAACCTTGCTTCTCTCAGAGTGCGCTTGTCTGGAGATAATCCAACCTTTCTGGTGTCTCTCCCCCATGTGAGGAACCTTGCTTCTCTCAGAGTGCGCTTGTCTGGAGATAATCCAACCTTTCTGGTGGCTCTCCCCCATGTGCTATACGTGAGGAACCTTGCTTCTCTCAGAGTGCACTTGTCTGGAGATAATCCAACGTTTCTGGTGTCTCTCCCCCATGTGAGGAACCTTGCTTCTCTCAGAGTGCACTTGTCTAGAGATAATCCAACCTTTCTGGTGTCTCTCCCCCATGTGAGGAACCTTGCTTCTCTCAGAGTGCGCTTGTCTGGATATAATCCAACCTTTCTGGTGTCTCTCCCCCATGTGCTATACGTGAGGAACCTTGCTGCTCTCAGAGTGCACTTGTCTGGAGATAATCCACCCTTTCTGGTGTCTCTCCCCCATGTGCTATACGCGAGGAACCTTGCTTCTCTCAGAGTGCACTTGTCTGGAGATAATCCAACCTTTCTGGTGTCTCTCCCCCATGTGAGGAACCTTGCTTCTCTCAGAGTGCGCTTGTCTGGAGATAATCCAACCTTTCTGGTGTCTCTCCCCCATGTGCTATACGTGAGGAACCTTGCTTCTCTCAGAGTACACTTGTCTGGAGATAATCCAACCTTTCTGGTGGCTCTCCCCCATGTACTATACGTGAGGAACCTTGCTTCTCTCAGAGTACACTTGTCTGGAGATAATCCAACCTTTCTGGTGGCTCTCCCCCATGTGCTATATGTGAGGAACCTTGGTTCTCTCAGAGTGCACTTGTATGGAGATAATCCAACCTTTCTGGTGGCTCTCCCCCATATGCGATACGTGAGGAACATTGCTTCTCTCTGAGTGCACTTGTCTGGAGATAATCCAACCTTTCTGGTGTCTCTCCCCATGTGAGGAACCTTGCTTCTCTCAGAGTGCACTTGTATGGAGATAATCCAACCTTTCTGGTGTCTCTCCCCATGTGAGGAACCTTGCTTCTCTCTGAGTGCACTTGTCTGGAGATAATCCAACCTTTCTGGTGTCTCTCCCCCATGTGAGGAACCTTGCTTCTCTCAGAGTGCACTTGTATGGAGATAATCCAACCTTTCTGGTGTCTCTCCCCCATGTGCTATACGTGAGGAACCTTGCTTCTCTCGGAGTGCAGTTTTCTGGATATAATCCAACCTTTCTGGTGGCTCTCCCCCATGTGAGGAACATTGCTTCTCTCTGAGTGCACTTGTATGGAGATAATCCAACCTTTCTGGTGGCTCTCCCCCATATGCTATAGGTGAGGAACATTGCTTCTCTCTGAGTGCAGTTGTCTGGATATAATCTAACCTTTCTGGTGTCTCTCCCCCATATGCTATACGTGAGGAACCTTGCTTCTCTCTCTGAGTGCACTTGTATGGAGATAATCCAACCTTTCTGGTGTCTCTCCCCCATATGCTATACGTGAGGAACCTTACTTCTCTCAGAGTGCACTTGTATGGAGATAATCCAACCTTTCTGGTGTCTCTCCCCCATATGCTATACGTGAGGAACATTGCTTCTCTCAGAGTGCACTTGTATGGAGATAATCCTACCTTTCTGGTGTCTCTTCCCCATATGCTATACGTGAGGAACATTGCTTCTCTCTGAGTGCAGTTGTCTGGATATAATCCAACCTTTCTTGTGTCTCTCCCCCATATGCTATACGTGAGGAACCTTGCTTCTCTCTGAGTGCACTTGTATGGAGATAATCCAACCTTTCTGGTGTCTCTCCCCCATATGCTATACGTGAGGAACATTGCTTCTCTCAGAGTGCACTTGTATGGAGATAATCCTACCTTTCTGGTGTCTCTCCCCCATATGCAATACGTGAGGAACATTGCTTCTCTCTGAGTGCACTTGTCTGGAGATAATCCAACCTTTCTGGTGGCTCTCCCCCATATGCTATACCTGAGGAACATTGCTTCTCTCTGAGTGCAGTTGTCTGGATATAATCCAACCTTTCTGGTGTCTCTCCCCCATATGCTATACGTGAGGAACCTTGCTTCTCTCTGAGTGCACTTGTATGGAGATAATCCAACCTTTCTGGTGTCTCTCCCCCATATGCTATACGTGAGGAACCTTGCTTCTCTCTGAGTGCACTTGTCTGGAGATAATCCTACCTTTCTGGTGTCTCTCCCCCATATGCTATACGTGAGGAACCTTGCTTCTCTCTGAGTGCACTTGTATGGAGATAATCCAACCTTTCTGGTGGCTCTCCCCCATGTGCTATACGTGAGGAACCTTGCTTCTCTCAGAGTGCACTTGTCTGGAGATAATCCAACGTTTCTGGTGTCTCTCCCCCATGTGAGGAACCTTGCTTCTCTCAGAGTGCACTTGTCTAGAGATAATCCAACCTTTCTGGTGTCTCTCCCCCATGTGAGGAACCTTGCTTCTCTCAGAGTGCGCTTGTCTGGATATAATCCAACCTTTCTGGTGTCTCTCCCCCATATGCTATACGTGAGGAACATTGCTTCTCTCTGAGTGCAGTTGTCTGGATATAATCCAACCTTTCTGTTGTCTCTCCCCCATATGCTATACGTGAGGAACATTGCCTCTCTCTGAGTGCAGTCGTCTGGATATAATCCAACCTTTCTGGTGTCTCTCCCCCATGTGAGGAACATTGCTTCTCTCTGAGTGCACTTGTCTGGAGATAATCCACCCTTTCTGGTGTCTCTCCCCCATGTGCTATACGCGAGGAACCTTGCTTCTCTCAGAGTGCACTTGTCTGGAGATAATCCAACCTTTCTGGTGTCTCTTCCCCATGTGAGGAACCTTGCTTCTCTCAGAGTGCGCTTGTCTGGAGATAATCCAACCTTTCTGGTGTCTCTCCCCCATGTGAGGAACCTTGCTTCTCTCAGAGTACACTTGTCTGGAGATAATCCAACCTTTCTGGTGGCTCTCCCCCATGTGCTATACGTGAGGAACCTTACTTCTCTCAGAGTGCACTTGTCTGGAGATAATCCAACCTTTCTGGTGTATCTCCCCCATGTGAGGAACCTTGCTTCTCTCAAAGTGGGCTTGTCTGGAGATAATCCAACCTTTCTGGTGGCTCTCCCCCATGTGCTATACGTGAGGAACCTTGCTTCTCTCAGAGTTCACTTGTCTGGAGATAATCCAACCTTTCTGGTGGCTCTCCCCCATGTGCTATACGTGAGGAACCTTGCTTCTCTCAGAGTGCACTTGTATGGAGATAATCCAACCTTTCTGGTGGCTCTCCCCCATATGCTATACGTGAGGAACGTTGCTTCTCTCTGAGTGCACTTGTCTGGAGATAATCCAACCTTTCCGGTGGCTCTGCCCCATGTGCTATACGTGAGGAGCTTTACTTCTCTCAGAGTGCACTTCTCTGGAGATAATCCAACCTTTCTGGTGGCTCTCCCCCATGTGCTATACGTGAGGAACCTTGCTTCTCTCAGAGTGCACTTGTCTGGAGATAATCCAACCTTTCTGGTGTCTCTCCCCCATGTGAGGAACCTTGCTTCTCTCAGAGTGCGCTTGTCTGGAGATAATCCAACCTTTCTGGTGTCTCTCCCCCATGTGAGGAACCTTGCTTCTCTCAGAGTGCGCTTGTCTGGAGATAATCCAACCTTTCTGGTGTCTCTCCCCCATGTGAGGAACCTTGCTTCTCTCAGAGTGCGCTTGTCTGGAGATAATCCAACCTTTCTGGTGGCTCTCCCCCATGTGCTATACGTGAGGAACCTTGCTTCTCTCAGAGTGCACTTGTCTGGAGATAATCCAACCTTTCTGGTGTCTCTCCCCCATGTGAGGAACCTTGCTTCTCTCAGAGTGCACTTGTCTAGAGATAATCCAACCTTTCTGGTGTCTCTCCCCCATGTGAGGAACATTGCTTCTCTCTGAGTGCAGTTGTCTGGATATAATCCAACCTTTCTGGTGTCTCTCCCCCATATGCTATACGTGAGGAACCTTGCTTCTCTCTGAGTGCACTTGTATGGAGATAATCCAACCTTTCTGGTGTCTCTCCCGCATATGCTATACGTGAGGAACCTTGCTTCTCTCTGAGTGCACTTGTCTGGAGATAATCCTACCTTTCTGGTGTCTCTCCCCCATATGCTATACGTGAGGAACCTTGCTTCTCTCTGAGTGCACTTGTATTGAGATAATCCAACCTTTCTGGTGTCTCTCCCCCATATGCTATACGTGACGAACATTGCTTCTCTCTGAGTGCAGTTGTCTGGATATAATCCAACCTTTCTGGTGTCTCTCCCCCATATGCTATACGTGAGGAACATTGCTTCTCTCTGAGTGCAGTTGTCTGGATATAATCCAACCTTTCTGGTGCCTCTCCCCCATGTGCTATACGTGAGGAACATTGCTTCTCTCTGAGTGCAGTTGTCTGGATATAATCCAACCTTTCTGGTGTCTCTCCCCCATGTGAGGAACATTGCTTCTCTCTGAGTGCACTTGTATGGAGATAATCCAACCTTTCTGGTGGCTCTCCCCCATATACTATACGTGAGGAACATTGCTTCTCTCTGAGTGCACTTGTCTGGAGATAATCCAACCTTTCCGGTGGCTCTGCCCCATGTGCTATACGTGAGGAGCTTTACTTCTCGCAGAGTGCACTTGTCTGGAGATAATCCAACCTTTCTGGTGGCTCTCCCCCATGTGCTATACGTGAGGAACCTTGCTTCTCTCAGAGTGCACTTGTCTGGAGATAATCCAACCTTTCTGGTGTCTCTCCCCCATGTGAGGAACCTTGCTTCTCTCAGAGTGCGCTTGTCTGGAGATAATCCAACCTTTCTGGTGTCTCTCCCCCATGTGAGGAACCTTGCTTCTCTCAGAGTGCGCTTGTCTGGAGATAATCCAACCTTTCTGGTGTCTCTCCCCCATGTGAGGAACCTTGCTTCTCTCAGAGTGCGCTTGTCTGGAGATAATCCAACCTTTCTGGTGGCTCTCCCCCATGTGCTATACGTGAGGAACCTTGCTTCTCTCAGAGTGCACTTGTCTGGAGATAATCCAACGTTTCTGGTGTCTCTCCCCCATGTGAGGAACCTTGCTTCTCTCAGAGTGCACTTGTCTAGAGATAATCCAACCTTTCTGGTGTCTCTCCCCCATGTGAGGAACCTTGCTTCTCTCAGAGTGCGCTTGTCTGGATATAATCCAACCTTTCTGGTGTCTCTCCCCCATGTGCTATACGTGAGGAACCTTGCTGCTCTCAGAGTGCACTTGTCTGGAGATAATCCACCCTTTCTGGTGTCTCTCCCCCATGTGCTATACGCGAGGAACCTTGCTTCTCTCAGAGTGCACTTGTCTGGAGATAATCCAACCTTTCTGGTGTCTCTCCCCCATGTGAGGAACCTTGCTTCTCTCAGAGTGCGCTTGTCTGGAGATAATCCAACCTTTCTGGTGTCTCTCCCCCATGTGCTATACGTGAGGAACCTTGCTTCTCTCAGAGTACACTTGTCTGGAGATAATCCAACCTTTCTGGTGGCTCTCCCCCATGTACTATACGTGAGGAACCTTGCTTCTCTCAGAGTACACTTGTCTGGAGATAATCCAACCTTTCTGGTGGCTCTCCCCCATGTGCTATATGTGAGGAACCTTGGTTCTCTCAGAGTGCACTTGTATGGAGATAATCCAAACTTTCTGGTGGCTCTCCCCCATATGCGATACGTGAGGAACATTGCTTCTCTCTGAGTGCACTTGTCTGGAGATAATCCAACCTTTCTGGTGTCTCTCCCCATGTGAGGAACCTTGCTTCTCTCAGAGTGCACTTGTATGGAGATAATCCAACCTTTCTGGTGTCTCTCCCCATGTGAGGAACCTTGCTTCTCTCTGAGTGCACTTGTCTGGAGATAATCCAACCTTTCTGGTGTCTCTCCCCCATGTGAGGAACCTTGCTTCTCTCAGAGTGCACTTGTATGGAGATAATCCAACCTTTCTGGTGTCTCTCCCCCATGTGCTATACGTGAGGAACCTTGCTTCTCTCGGAGTGCAGTTTTCTGGATATAATCCAACCTTTCTGGTGGCTCTCCCCCATGTGAGGAACATTGCTTCTCTCTGAGTGTACTTGTATGGAGATAATCCAACCTTTCTGGTGGCTCTCCCCCATATGCTATAGGTGAGGAACATTGCTTCTCTCTGAGTGCAGTTGTCTGGATATAATCTAACCTTTCTGGTGTCTCTCCCCCATATGCTATACGTGAGGAACCTTGCTTCTCTCTCTGAGTGCACTTGTATGGAGATAATCCAACCTTTCTGGTGTCTCTCCCCCATATGCTATACGTGAGGAACCTTACTTCTCTCAGAGTGCACTTGTATGGAGATAATCCAACCTTTCTGGTGTCTCTCCCCCATATGCTATACGTGAGGAACATTGCTTCTCTCAGAGTGCACTTGTATGGAGATAATCCTACCTTTCTGGTGTCTCTTCCCCATATGCTATACGTGAGGAACATTGCTTCTCTCTGAGTGCAGTTGTCTGGATATAATCCAACCTTTCTTGTGTCTCTCCCCCATATGCTATACGTGAGGAACCTTGCTTCTCTCTGAGTGCACTTGTATGGAGATAATCCAACCTTTCTGGTGTCTCTCCCCCATATGCTATACGTGAGGAACATTGCTTCTCTCAGAGTGCACTTGTATGGAGATAATCCTACCTTTCTGGTGTCTCTCCCCCATATGCAATACGTGAGGAACATTGCTTCTCTCTGAGTGCACTTGTCTGGAGATAATCCAACCTTTCTGGTGGCTCTCCCCCATATGCTATACCTGAGGAACATTGCTTCTCTCTGAGTGCAGTTGTCTGGATATAATCCAACCTTTCTGGTGTCTCTCCCCCATATGCTATACGTGAGGAACCTTGCTTCTCTCTGACTGCACTTGTATGGAGATAATCCAACCTTTCTGGTGTCTCTCCCCCATATGCTATACGTGAGGAACCTTGCTTCTCTCTGAGTGCACTTGTCTGGAGATAATCCTACCTTTCTGGTGTCTCTCCCCCATATGCTATACGTGAGGAACCTTGCTTCTCTCTGAGTGCACTTGTATGGAGATAATCCAACCTTTCTGGTGTCTCTCCCCCATATGCTATACGTGAGGAACATTGCTTCTCTCTGAGTGCAGTTGTCTGGATATAATCCAACCTTTCTGGTGCCTCTCCCCCATGTGCTATACGTGAGGAACATTGCTTCTCTCTGAGTGCAGTTGTCTGGATATAATCCAACCTTTCTGGTGTCTCTCCCCCATGTGAGGAACATTGCTTCTCTCTGAGTGCACTTGTATGGAGATAATCCAACCTTTCTGGTGTCTCTCCCCCATATGCTATACGTGAGGAACATTGCTTCTCTCTGAGTGCAGTTGTCTGGATATAATCCAACCTTTCTGTTGTCTCTCCCCCATATGCTATACGTGAGGAACATTGCCTCTCTCTGAGTGCAGTCGTCTGGATATAATCCAACCTTTCTGGTGTCTCTCCCCCATGTGAGGAACATTGCTTCTCTCTGAGTGCACTTGTCTGGAGATAATCCACCCTTTCTGGTGTCTCTCCCCCATGTGCTATACGCGAGGAACCTTGCTTCTCTCAGAGTGCACTTGTCTGGAGATAATCCAACCTTTCTGGTGTCTCTTCCCCATGTGAGGAACCTTGCTTCTCTCAGAGTGCGCTTGTCTGGAGATAATCCAACCTTTCTGGTGTCTCTCCCCCATGTGCTATACGTGAGGAACCTTGCTTCTCTCAGAGTACACTTGTCTGGAGATAATCCAACCTTTCTGGTGGCTCTCCCCCATGTGCTATACGTGAGGAACCTTACTTCTCTCAGAGTGCACTTGTCTGGAGATAATCCAACCTTTCTGGTGTATCTCCCCCATGTGAGGAACCTTGCTTCTCTCAAAGTGGGCTTGTCTGGAGATAATCCAACCTTTCTGGTGGCTCTCCCCCATGTGCTATACGTGAGGAACCTTGCTTCTCTCAGAGTTCACTTGTCTGGAGATAATCCAACCTTTCTGGTGGCTCTCCCCCATGTGCTATACGTGAGGAACCTTGCTTCTCTCAGAGTGCACTTGTATGGAGATAATCCAACCTTTCTGGTGGCTCTCCCCCATATGCTATACGTGAGGAACGTTGCTTCTCTCTGAGTGCACTTGTCTGGAGATAATCCAACCTTTCCGGTGGCTCTGCCCCATGTGCTATACGTGAGGAGCTTTACTTCTCTCAGAGTGCACTTCTCTGGAGATAATCCAACCTTTCTGGTGGCTCTCCCCCATGTGCTATACGTGAGGAACCTTGCTTCTCTCAGAGTGCACTTGTCTGGAGATAATCCAACCTTTCTGGTGTCTCTCCCCCATGTGAGGAACCTTGCTTCTCTCAGAGTGCGCTTGTCTGGAGATAATCCAACCTTTCTGGTGTCTCTCCCCCATGTGAGGAACCTTGCTTCTCTCAGAGTGCGCTTGTCTGGAGATAATCCAACCTTTCTGGTGGCTCTCCCCCATGTGCTATACGTGAGGAACCTTGCTTCTCTCAGAGTGCACTTGTCTGGAGATAATCCAACCTTTCTGGTGTCTCTCCCCCATGTGAGGAACCTTGCTTCTCTCAGAGTGCACTTGTCTAGAGATAATCCAACCTTTCTGGTGTCTCTCCCCCATGTGAGGAACCTTGCTTCTCTCAGAGTGCGCTTGTCTGGAGATAATCCAACCTTTCTGGTGTCTCTCCCCCATGTGCTATACGTGAGGAACCTTACTTCTCTCAGAGTGCACTTGTCTGGATATAATCCAACCTTTCTGGTGTCTCTCCCCCATGTGCTATACGTGAGGAACCTTGCTGCTCTCAGAGTGCACTTGTCTGGAGATAATCCACCCTTTCTGGTGTCTCTCCCCCATGTGCTATACGCGAGGAACCTTGCTTCTCTCAGAGTGCACTTGTCTGGAGATAATCCAACCTTTCTGGTGTCTCTCCCCCATGTGAGGAACCTTGCTTCTCTCAGAGTGCGCTTGTCTGGAGATAATCAAACCTTTCTGGTGTCTCTCCCCCATGTGCTATACGTGAGGAACCTTGCTTCTCTCAGAGTACAATTGTCTGGAGATAATCCAACCTTTCTGGTGGCTCTCCCCCATGTGCTATACGTGAGGAACCTTGCTTCTCTCAGAGTACACTTGTCTGGAGATAATCCAACCTTTCTGGTGGCTCTCCCCCATGTGCTATATGTGAGGAACCTTGCTTCTCTCAGAGTGCACTTGTATGGAGATAATCCAACCTTTCTGGTGGCTCTCCCCCATATGCGATACGTGAGGAACATTGCTTCTCTCTGAGTGCACTTGTCTGGAGATAATCCAACCTTTCTGGTGTCTCTCCCCATGTGAGGAACCTTGCTTCTCTCAGAGTGCACTTGTATGGAGATAATCCAACCTTTCTGGTGTCTCTCCCCCATGTGAGGAACCTTGCTTCTCTCAGAGTGCACTTGTATGGAGATAATCCAACCTTTCTGGTGTCTCTCCCCCATGTGCTATACGTGAGGAACCTTGCTTCTCTCGGAGTGTAGTTGTCTGGATATAATCCAACCTTTCTGGTGGCTCTCCCCCATGTGAGGAACATTGCTTCTCTCTGAGTGCACTTGTATGGAGATAATCCAACCTTTCTGGTGGCTCTCCCCCATATGCTATACGTGAGGAACATTGCTTCTCTCTGAGTGCAGTTGTCTGGATATAATCTAACCTTTCTGGTGTCTCTCCCCCATATGCTATACGTGAGGAACCTTGCTTCTCTCTCTGAGTGCACTTGTATGGAGATAATCCAACCTTTCTGGTGTCTCTCCCCCATATGCTATACGTGAGGAACCTTACTTCTCTCAGAGTGCACTTGTATGGAGATAATCAAACCTTTCTGGTGTCTCTCCCCCATATGCTATACGTGAGGAACATTGCTTCTCTCAGAGTGCACTTGTATGGAGATAATCCTACCTTTCTGGTGTCTCTTCCCCATATGCTATACGTGAGGAACATTGCTTCTCTCTGAGTGCAGTTGTCTGGATATAATCCAACCTTTCTTGTGTCTCTCCCCCATATGCTATACGTGAGGAACCTTGCTTCTCTCTGAGTGCACTTGTATGGAGATAATCCAACCTTTCTGGTGTCTCTCCCCCATATGCTATACGTGAGGAACATTGCTTCTCTCAGAGTGCACTTGTATGGAGATAATCCTACCTTTCTGGTGTCTCTCCCCCATATGCTATACGTGAGGAACATTGCTTCTCTCTGAGTGCACTTGTCTGGAGATAATCCAACCTTTCTGGTGGCTCTCCCCCATATGCTATACGTGAGGAACATTGCTTCTCTCTGAGTGCACTTGTCTGGAGATAATCCAACCTTTCCGGTGGCTCTGCCCCATGTGCTATACGTGAGGAGCTTTACTTCTCTCAGAGTGCACTTGTCTGGAGATAATCCAACCTTTCTGGTGGCTCTCCCCCATGTGCTATACGTGAGGAACCTTGCTTCTCTCAGAGTGCACTTGTCTGGAGATAATCCAACCTTTCTGGTGTCTCTCCCCCATGTGAGGAACCTTGCTTCTCTCAGAGTGCGCTTGTCTGGAGATAATCCAACCTTTCTGGTGTCTCTCCCCCATGTGAGGAACCTTGCTTCTCTCAGAGTGCGCTTGTCTGGAGATAATCCAACCTTTCTGGTGTCTCTCCCCCATGTGAGGAACCTTGCTTCTCTCAGAGTGCGCTTGTCTGGAGATAATCCAACCTTTCTGGTGGCTCTCCCCCATGTGCTATACGTGAGGAACCTTGCTTCTCTCAGAGTGCACTTGTCTGGAGATAATCCAACCTTTCTGGTGTCTCTCCCCCATGTGAGGAACCTTGCTTCTCTCAGAGTGCACTTGTCTAGAGATAATCCAACCTTTCTGGTGTCTCTCCCCCATGTGAGGAACCTTGCTTCTCTCAGAGTGCGCTTGTCTGGATATAATCCAACCTTTCTGGTGTCTCTCCCCCAAGTGCTATACGTGAGGAACCTTGCTGCTCTCAGAGTGCACTTGTCTGGAGATAATCCACCCTTTCTGGTGTCTCTCCCCCATGTGCTATACGCGAGGAACCTTGCTTCTCTCAGAGTGCACTTGTCTGGAGATAATCCAACCTTTCTGGTGTCTCTCCCCCATGTGAGGAACCTTGCTTCTCTCAGAGTGCGCTTGTCTGGAGATAATCCAACCTTTCTGGTGTCTCTCCCCCATGTGCTATACGTGAGGAACCTTGCTTCTCTCAGAGTACACTTGTCTGGAGATAATCCAACCTTTCTGGTGGCTCTCCCCCATGTACTATACGTGAGGAACCTTGCTTCTCTCAGAGTACACTTGTCTGGAGATAATCCAACCTTTCTGGTGGCTCTCCCCCATGTGCTATATGTGAGGAACCTTGGTTCTCTCAGAGTGCACTTGTATGGAGATAATCCAACCTTTCTGGTGGCTCTCCCCCATATGCGATACGTGAGGAACATTGCTTCTCTCTGAGTGCACTTGTCTGGAGATAATCCAACCTTTCTGGTGTCTCTCCCCATGTGAGGAACCTTGCTTCTCTCAGAGTGCACTTGTATGGAGATAATCCAACCTTTCTGGTGTCTCTCCCCATGTGAGGAACCTTGCTTCTCTCTGAGTGCACTTGTCTGGAGATAATCCAACCTTTCTGGTGTCTCTCCCCCATGTGAGGAACCTTGCTTCTCTCAGAGTGCACTTGTATGGAGATAATCCAACCTTTCTGGTGTCTCTCCCCCATGTGCTATACGTGAGGAACCTTGCTTCTCTCGGAGTGCAGTTGTCTGGATATAATCCAACCTTTCTGGTGGCTCTCCCCCATGTGAGGAACATTGCTTCTCTCTGAGTGCACTTGTATGGAGATAATCCAACCTTTCTGGTGTCTCTCCCCATATGCTATACGTGAGGAACCTTGCTTCTCTCTCTGAGTGCACTTGTATGGAGATAATCCAACCTTTCTGGTGTCTCTCCCCCATATGCTATACGTGAGGAACCTTACTTCTCTCAGAGTGCACTTGTATGGAGATAATCCAACCTTTCTGGTGTCTCTCCCCCATATGCTATACGTGAGGAACATTGCTTCTCTCAGAGTGCACTTGTATGGAGATAATCCTACCTTTCTGGTGTCTCTTCCCCATATGCTATACGTGAGGAACATTGCTTCTCTCTGAGTGCAGTTGTCTGGATATAATCCAACCTTTCTTGTGTCTCTCCCCCATATGCTATACGTGAGGAACCTTGCTTCTCTCTGAGTGCACTTGTATGGAGATAATCCAACCTTTCTGGTGTCTCTCCCCCATATGCTATACGTGAGGAACATTGCTTCTCTCAGAGTGCACTTGTATGGAGATAATCCTACCTTTCTGGTGTCTCTCCCCCATATGCTATACGTGAGGAACATTGCTTCTCTCTGAGTGCACTTGTCTGGAGATAATCCAACCTTTCTGGTGGCTCTCCCCCATATGCTATACCTGAGGAACATTGCTTCTCTCTGAGTGCAGTTGTCTGGATATAATCCAACCTTTCTGGTGTCTCTCCCCCATATGCTATACGTGAGGAACCTTGCTTCTCTCTGAGTGCACTTGTATGGAGATAATCCAACCTTTCTGGTGTCTCTCCCCCATATGCTATACGTGAGGAACCTTGCTTCTCTCTGAGTGCACTTGTCTGGAGATAATCCTACCTTTCTGGTGTCTCTCCCCCATATGCTATACGTGAGGAACCTTGCTTCTCTCTGAGTGCACTTGTATGGAGATAATCCAACCTTTCTGGTGTCTCTCCCCCATATGCTATACGTGAGGAACATTGCTTCTCTCTGAGTGCAGTTGTCTGGATATAATCCAACCTTTCTGGTGCCTCTCCCCCATGTGCTATACGTGAGGAACATTGCTTCTCTCTGAGTGCAGTTGTCTGGATATAATCCAACCTTTCTGGTGTCTCTCCCCCATGTGAGGAACATTGCTTCTCTCTGAGTGCACTTGTATGGAGATAATCCAACCTTTCTGGTGTCTCTCCCCCATGTGCTATACGCGAGGAACCTTGCTTCTCTCAGAGTGCACTTGTCTGGAGATAATCCAACCTTTCTGGTGTCTCTTCCCCATGTGAGGAACCTTGCTTCTCTCAGAGTGCGCTTGTCTGGAGATAATCCAACCTTTCTGGTGTCTCTCCCCCATGTGCTATACGTGAGGAACCTTGCTTCTCTCAGAGTACACTTGTCTGGAGATAATCCAACCTTTCTGGTGGCTCTCCCCCATGTGCTATACGTGAGGAACCTTACTTCTCTCAGAGTGCACTTGTCTGGATATAATCCAACCTTTCTGGTGTCTCTCCCCCATGTGCTATACGTGAGGAACCTTGCTGCTCTGAGAGTGCACTTGTCTGGAGATAATCCACCCTTTCTGGGGTCTCTCCCCCATGTGCTATACGCGAGGAACCTTGCTTCTCTCAGAGTGCACTTGTCTGGAGATAATCCAACCTTTCTGGTGTCTCTCCCCCATGTGAGGAACCTTGCTTCTCTCAGAGTGCGCTTGTCTGGAGATAATCCAACCTTTCTGGTGTCTCTCCCCCATGTGCTATACGTGAGGAACCTTGCTTCTCTCAGAGTACACTTGTCTGGAGATAATCCAACCTTTCTGGTGGCTCTCCCCCATGTGCTATACGTCAGGAACCTTGCTTCTCTCAGAGTACACTTGTCTGGAGATAATCCAACCTTTCTGGTGGCTCTCCCCCATGTGCTATATGTGAGGAACCTTGCTTCTCTCAGAGTGCACTTGTATGGAGATAATCCAACCTTTCTGGTGGCTCTCCCCCATATGCGATACGTGAGGAACATTGCTTCTCTCTGAGTGCACTTGTCTGGAGATAATCCAACCTTTCTGGTGTCTCTCCCCATGTGAGGAACCTTGCTTCTCTCAGAGTGCACTTGTATGGAGATAATCCAACCTTTCTGGTGTCTCTCCCCATGTGAGGAACCTTGCTTCTCTCTGAGTGCACTTGTCTGGAGATAATCCAACCTTTCTGGTGTCTCTCCCCCATGTGAGGAACCTTGCTTCTCTCAGAGTGCACTTGTATGGAGATAATCCAACCTTTCTGGTGTCTCTCCCCCATGTGCTATACGTGAGGAACCTTGCTTCTCTCGGAGTGCAGTTGTCTGGATATAATCCAACCTTTCTGGTGGCTCTCCCCCATGTGAGGAACATTGCTTCTCTCTGAGTGCACTTGTATGGAGATAATCCAACCTTTCTGGTGGCTCTCCCCCATATGCTATAGGTGAGGAACATTGCTTCTCTCTGAGTGCAGTTGTCTGGATATAATCTAACCTTTCTGGTGTCTCTCCCCCATATGCTATACGTGAGGAACCTTGCTTCTCTCTCTGAGTGCACTTGTATGGAGATAATCCAACCTTTGTGGTGTCTCTCCCCCATATGCTATACGTGAGGAATCTTACTTCTCTCAGAGTGCACTTGTATGGAGATAATCCAACCTTTCTGGTGTCTCTCCCCCATATGCTATACGTGAGGAACATTGCTTCTCTCAGAGTGCACTTGTATGGAGATAATCCTACCTTTCTGGTGTCTCTTCCCCATATGCTATACGTGAGGAACATTGCTTCTCTCTGAGTGCAGTTGTCTGGATATAATACAACCTTTCTTGTGTCTCTCCCCCATATGCTATACGTGAGGAACCTTGCTTCTCTCTGAGTGCACTTGTATGGAGATAATCCAACCTTTCTGGTGTCTCTCCCCCATATGCTATACGTGAGGAACATTGCTTCTCTCAGAGTGCACTTGTATGGAGATAATCCTACCTTTCTGGTGTCTCTCCCCCATATGCTATACGTGAGGAACATTGCTTCTCTCTGAGTGCACTTGTCTGGAGATAATCCAACCTTTCTGGTGGCTCTCCCCCATATGCTATACCTGAGGAACATTGCTTCTCTCTGAGTGCAGTTGTCTGGATATAATCCAACCTTTCTGGTGTCTCTCCCCCATATGCTATACGTGAGGAACATTGCTTCTCTCTGAGTGCAGTTGTCTGGATATAATCCAACCTTTCTGGTGCCTCTCCCCCATGTGCTATACGTGAGGAACATTGCTTCTCTCTGAGTGCAGTTGTCTGGATATAATCCAACCTTTCTGGTGTCTCTCCCCCATGTGAGGAACATTGCTTCTCTCTGAGTGCACTTGTATGGAGATAATCCAACCTTTCTGGTGTCTCTCCCCCATATGCTATACGTGAGGAACATTGCTTCTCTCTGAGTGCAGTTGTCTGGATATAATCCAACCTTTCTGTTGTCTCTCCCCCATATGCTATACGTGAGGAACATTGCCTCTCTCTGAGTGCAGTTGTCTGGATATAATCCAACCTTTCTGGTGTCTCTCCCCCATGTGAGGAACATTGCTTCTCTCTGAGTGCACTTGTCTGGAGATAATCCACCCTTTCTGGTGTCTCTCCCCCATGTGCTATACGCGAGGAACCTTGCTTCTCTCAGAGTGCACTTGTCTGGAGATAATCCAACCTTTCTGGTGTCTCTTCCCCATGTGAGGAACCTTGCTTCTCTCAGAGTGCGCTTGTCTGGAGATAATCCAACCTTTCTGGTGTCTCTCCCCCATGTGCTATACGTGAGGAACCTTGCTTCTCTCAGAGTACACTTGTCTGGAGATAATCCAACCTTTCTGGTGGCTCTCCCCCATGTGCTATACGTGAGGAACCTTGCTTCTCTCAGAGTACACTTGTCTGGAGATAATCCAACCTTTCTGGTGGCTCTCCCCCATGTGCTATATGTGAGGAACCTTGCTTCTCTCAGAGTGCACTTGTATGGAGATAATCCAACCTTTCTGGTGGCTCTCCCCCATATGCGATACGTGAGGAACATTGCTTCTCTCTGAGTGCACTTGTCTGGAGATAATCCAACCTTTCTGGTGTCTCTCCCCATGTGAGGAACCTTGCTTCTCTCAGAGTGCACTTGTATGGAGATAATCCAACCTTTCTGGTGTCTCTCCCCATGTGAGGAACCTTGCTTCTCTCTGAGTGCACTTGTCTGGAGATAATCCAACCTTTCTGGTGTCTCTCCCCCATGTGAGGAACCTTGCTTCTCTCAGAGTGCACTTGTATGGAGATAATCCAACCTTTCTGGTGTCTCTCCCCCATGTGCTATACGTGAGGAACCTTGCTTCTCTCGGAGTGCAGTTGTCTGGATATAATCCAACCTTTCTGGTGGCTCTCCCCCATGTGAGGAACATTGCTTCTCTCTGAGTGCACTTGTATGGAGATAATCCAACCTTTCTGGTGGCTCTCCCCCATATGCTATACGTGAGGAACATTGCTTCTCTCTGAGTGCAGTTGTCTGGATATAATCTAACCTTTCTGGTGTCTCTCCCCCATATGCTATACGTGAGGAACCTTGCTTCTCTCTGAGTGCACTTGTATGGAGATAATCCAACCTTTCTGGTGTCTCTCCCCCATATGCTATACGTGAGGAACATTGCTTCTCTCAGAGTGCACTTGTATGGAGATAATCCTACCTTTCTGGTGTCTCTTCCCCATATGCTATACGTGAGGAACATTGCTTCTCTCAGAGTGCACTTGTATGGAGATAATCCTACCTTTCTGGTGTCTCTTCCCCATATGCTATACGTGAGGAACATTGCTTCTCTCTGAGTGCAGTTGTCTGGATATAATCCAACCTTTCTTGTGTCTCTCCCCCATATGCTATACGTGAGGAACCTTGCTTCTCTCTGAGTGCACTTGTATGGAGATAATCCAACCTTTCTGGTGTCTCTCCCCCATATGCTATACGTGAGGAACATTGCTTCTCTCAGAGTGCACTTGTATGGAGATAATCCTACCTTTCTGGTGTCTCTCCCCCATATGCTATACGTGAGGAACATTGCTTCTCTCTGAGTGCACTTGTCTGGAGATAATCCAACCTTTCTGGTGGCTCTCCCCCATATGCTATACGTGAGGAACATTGCTTCTCTCTGAGTGCAGTTGTCTGGATATAATCCAACCTTTCTGGTGTCTCTCCCCCATATGCTATACGTGAGGAACCTTGCTTCTCTCTGAGTGCACTTGTATGGAGATAATCCAACCTTTCTGGTGTCTCTCCCGCATATGCTATACGTGAGGAACCTTGCTTCTCTCTGAGTGCACTTGTCTGGAGATAATCCTACCTTTCTGGTGTCTCTCCCCCATATGCTATACGTGAGGAACCTTGCTTCTCTCTGAGTGCACTTGTATTGAGATAATCCAACCTTTCTGGTGTCTCTCCCCCATATGCTATACGTGAGGAACATTGCTTCTCTCTGAGTGCAGTTGTCTGGATATAATCCAACCTTTCTGGTGTCTCTCCCCCATATGCTATACGTGAGGAACATTGCTTCTCTCTGAGTGCAGTTGTCTGGATATAATCCAACCTTTCTGGTGCCTCTCCCCCATGTGCTATACGTGAGGAACATTGCTTCTCTCTGAATGCAGTTGTCTGGATATAATCCAACCTTTCTGGTGTCTCTCCCCCATGTGAGGAACATTGCTTCTCTCTGAGTGCACTTGTATGGAGATAATCCAACCTTTCTGGTGTCTCTCCCCCATATGCTATACGTGAGGAACATTGCTTCTCTCTGAGTGCAGTTGTCTGGATATAATCCAACCTTTCTGGTGTCTCTCCCCCATATGCTATACGTGAGGAACATTGCTTCTCTCTGAGTGCAGTTGTCTGGATATAATCCAACCTTTCTGGTGTCTCTCCCCCATGTGAGGAACATTGCTTCTCTCTGAGTGCACTTGTATGGATATAATCCAACCTTTCTGGTGTCTCTCCCCCATGTGAGGAACATTGCTTCTCTCTGAGTGCACTTGTATGGATATAATCCAACCTTTCTGGTGTCTCTCCCCCATATGCTATACGTGAGGAACATTGCTTCTCTCTGAGTGCAGTTGTCTGGATATAATCCAACCTTTCTGGTGTCTCTCCCCCATATGCTATACGTGAGGAACATTGCTTCTCTCTGAGTGCAGTTGTCTGGATATAATCCAACCTTTCTGGTGTCTCTCCCCCATATGCTATACGTGAGGAACCTTGCTTCTCTCTGAGTGCAGTTGTATGGAGATAATCCAACCTTTCTGGTATATAGAAGTGATGCCTGAGATTGCTTCTTGCACCTTCTTCTTTCATACATTTGTCTTTGAACACTTACTCCAAAAGAGTGATTGTAGACATTCATTGCAGTGTTGAGTGTTTGCTCATATTAATGTTTGCAACAGAGTCAATTGCTAGATGTTTCACACTTGTAAGTATAAACATAGCTGATTTCTTAAAGAACATTGAAAGGAATGTGCACATGGCTATCTTTAAATGCCTGCCGATCACATGTTTAGATACAAATTCTTCCATACCTCAGTCAGTATAAGAGACCCAAAAACAAAAGGTGTGATTTTTAATCCAAAATCAATTGATTGTATAGGACCCCTGCTTTAACCTCTTGAGCGATGGCCATTTAAATGTCCGCGAGCCGAGAATTGCTAGCATTTAAATTGTTAAATGCGCTTCGTATATACACAGCTGTATTTTGTGTAAATACTAAGTTATTTTAATGAAACAAATACTGGTATAAAACTCGTTATTTGCAGTATAAATGTACGTCATCAGCAAAGTTGAGGTGTATTTACAAAACGTTGAAATGGCACAATTTTGTTTCACTGTGGTGAAAAGTCAACTTTGCTCTGTCGAACGCATCTAATATAAGTTCTTGGAAAGATATGGTAAAGAAACACCCATTGTATGTGTGGCTTATGCGTCAGCATACTGTGTAATAAAGCTTTACTGCATGCGTGGTCTCTTGAGTCATCAGAACAGATCAACATTACAACTTTTGCTTACGCAAGTTTCGTAACCGAGAAGAGTCGGTGTCTTTCTTTGTTGAAATACATACGTATTCTTTCCTGCTTTTAGCTGAAGGGAGAAGTGGTATAAAAAGGTGTTTTTGCACCAACTGGATATAACCATATACAATTGTTTGGGGATTTGGACAGCTCTCTAAACCCACACAGGACAATGACCGACCTTGACTACCGACTATAAATAACTCGCAGTCTAATTGAACAATACCACGTTGGGGGTTGAAAATCCAAAACCCCTGCACCCCTCAGACTTCAAGGACAACATCATCCTAAAATGATACCACCAACAGCAAAGAAGTCCCGTCCATTTTGTAAGTGTTTCGTGTGCCACAAGAAGGGAATTTGCGAATGTGGAGATATACGTACCCTTGTGTGTTTATCCCTCTTTTGAGGTAAATCACTGCAGAACAAACATATTAAGGTAAGCCAATAAAGTATATAGACTTTAATAAAATGTTTCATAAAGGGAAAATTACAATAAGTTGAGTTGGATAAGGGATAAATAAGGGTTAAATGCTTAAACGCACAGCACGTGTATACACGCCCATATTGCTCATCCGCCATTTAAAATGGACGTGATTTCACGTCGATATCCCTCAAGAGGTTAATAATGTAACTGGTGTGGTTTGTTACTGTGTTATCTAGCTCATTACATTGAGCAAGGGACAGCTGAATGAGGGAGAAACTAGTCCTGTGGTAAATATTATTACAAGTAAGTTGGAACAAAATGTGTTCCTAAACATAGACATATTTCTCAATTTACTAATATACTTCACGGTTTTAAATACTTCATTATCATCAGTTTTATATGCTTGTTTGTGTACATGGCAGTTATTAACATTAACTATAAATAGGTGGAATGCAATTGTTCTTGTACTTAGAGTTGTCTTGTTACCCAAAGCAAGCGGTGCAGCTTGAATTAAAGTATCTTGTGTTTGTTACAGTTACCCTCCTGCTTGTGTATTCACGTCGCTCGCACAACTTGGGAAGTAGGAGAGCCAATAAAACGAGATGATTATGTGCAATTTCCTGAGATGCTGGTCATGGACCCATACACTTACACACAGCATAAACAGGTAAGTGTTCATGTAGAGTCACACAATCCTGTGTTGACAGAGTTGGAGAATGCAGCAGTCAGGAGGTAGATCTTGGTCCAGATGGAGTGTTTTGTGTGTGTATGTGTGCGCACGCTGGAGGTAGTGGATGCAGCAGTCAGGAGGTAGGTCTTGGTCCAGATGGAGTGTTGTGTGTGTGTATGTGTGCGCACGCTGGAGGTAGTGGATGCAGCAGTCAGGAGGTAGGTCTTGGTCCAGATGGAGTATTGTGTGTGTGTATGTGTGCGCGCTGGAGGTAGTGGATGCAGCTGTCAGGAGCGAGGTCTTGGTCCAGATGGAGTATTGTGTGTGTGTATGTGTGCGCGCTGGAGGTAGTGGATGCAGCTGTCAGGAGCTAGGTCTTGGTCCAGATGGAGTGTTGTGTGTGTATGTGTGCGCACGCTGGAGGTAGTGGATGCAGCAGTCAGGAGGTAGGTCTTGGTCCAGATGGAGTGTTGTGTGTGTATGTGTGCGCACGCTGGAGGTAGTGGATGCAGCAGTCAGGAGGTAGGTCTTGGTCCAGATGGAGTGTTGTGTGTGTATGTGTACGTGCTGGAGGTAGTGGATGCAGCTGTCAGGAGGTAGGTCTTGGTCCAGATGGAGTATTGTGTGTGTGTATGTGTGCGCACGCTGGAGGTAGTGGATGCAGCAGTCAGGAGGTAGGTTTTGGTCCAGATGGAGTATTGTGTGTGTGTTTGTGCGTGCTGGAGGTAGTGGATGCAGCTGTCAGGAGGTAGGTCTTGGTCCAGATGGAGTGTTGTGTATGTGTACGTGCTGGAGGTAGTGGATGCAGCAGTCAGGAGGTAGGTCTTGGTCCAGATGGAGTGTTGTGTGTGTGTACGTGCTGGAGGTAGTGTATGCAGCAGTCAGGAGGTAGGTCTTGGTCCAGATGGAGTGTTGTGTGTGTGTGTGTGTGTATGTGCTGGAGGTAGTGGATGCAGCTGTCAGGAGGTAGGTCTTGGTCCAGATGGAGTGTTGTGTGTGTGTGTATGTGTGTGCTGGAGGTAGTGGATGCAGCTGTCAGGAGGTAGGTCTTGGTCCAGATGGAGTGTTGTGTGTGTGTGTATGTGTGTGCTGGAGGTAGTGGATGCAGCAGTCAGGAGGTAGGTCTTGGTCCAGATGGAGTGTTGTGTGTGTGTACGTGCTGGAGGTAGTGGATGCAGCAGTCAGGAGGTAGGTCTTGGTCCAGATGGAGTGTTGTGTGTGTGTGTGTGTATGTGCTGGAGGTAGTGGATGCAGCTGTCAGGAGGTAGGTCTTGGTCCAGATGGAGTGTTGTGTGTGTGTGTATGTGTGTGCTGGAGGTAGTGGATGCAGCTGTCAGGAGGTAGGTCTTGGTCCAGATGGAGTGTTGTGTGTGCGTGTGCGCGCTGGAGGTAGTGGATGCAGCTGTCAGGAGGTAGGTCTTGGTCCAGATGGAGTGTTGTGTGTGTATGTGTATGTGCTGGAGGTAGTGGATGCAGCAGTCAGGAGGTAGGTCTTGGTCCAGATGGAGTGTTGTATGTGTGTGTGTGTACGTGCTGGAGGTAGTGGATGCAGCAGTCAGGAGGTAGGTCTTGGTCCAGATGGAGTGTTGTGTGTGTATGTGTACGTGCTGGAGGTAGTGGATGCAGCAGTCAGGAGGTAGGTCTTGGTCCAGATGGAGTGTTGTGTGTGTATGTGTGTACGTGCTGGAGGTAGTGGATGCAGCAGTCAGGAGGTAGGTCTTGGTCCAGATGGAGTGTTGTGTGTGTGTACGTGCTGGAGGTAGTGGATGCAGCAGTCAGGAGGTAGGTCTTGGTCCAGATGGAGTGTTGTGTGTGTGTACGTGCTGGAGGTAGTGAATGCAGCAGTCAGGAGGTAGGTCTTGGTCCAGATGGAGTGTTGTGTGTGTGTACGTGCTGGAGGTAGTGAATGCAGCAGTCAGGAGGTAGGTCTTGGTCCAGATGGAGTGTTGTGTGTGTGTACGTGCTGGAGGTAGTGTATGCAGCAGTCAGGAGGTAGGTCTTGGTCCAGATGGAGTGTTGTATGTGTATGTATACGTGCTGGAGGTAGTGGATGCAGCTGTCAGGAGGTAGGTCTTGGTCCAGATGGAGTGTTGTGTGTGTATGTGTGTACGTGCTGGAGGTAGTGGATGCAGCAGTCAGGAGGTAGGTCTTGGTCCAGATGGAGTGTTCTGTGTGTATGTGTACGTGCTGGAGGTAGTGGATGCAGCAGTCAGGAGGTAGGTCTTGGTCCAGATGGAGTGTTGTGTGTGTATGTGTGTGTTGGAGGTAGTGGATGCAGCAGTCAGGAGGTAGGTCTTGGTCCAGATGGAGTGTTGTGTGTGTGTGTGTGCGTGCTGGAGGTAGTGGATGCAGCAGTCAGGAGGTAGGTCTTGGTCCAGATGGAGTGTTGTGTGTGTGTGTGTGCGTGTTGGAGGTAGTGGATGCAGCAGTCAGGAGGTAGGTCTTGGTCCAGATGGAGTGTTGTGTGTGTGTGTGTGTGTGCGTGCTGGAGGTAGTGGATGCAGCAGTCAGGAGGTAGGTCTTGGTCCAGATGGAGTGTTGTGTGTGTGTGTGTGCGTGCTGGAGGTAGTGGATGCAGCAGTCAGGAGGTAGGTCTTGGTCCAGATGGAGTGTTGTGTGTGTGTGTATGTGTGTGTGCTGGAGGTAGTGGATGCAGCAGTCAGGAGGTAGGTCTTGGTCCAGATGGAGTGTTGTGTGTGTGTGTGTGCGTGCTGGAGGTAGTGTATGCAGCAGTCAGGAGGTAGATCTTGGTCCAGATGGAGTGTTGTGTGTGTATGTGTGTATGTGCTGGAGGTAGTGTATGCAGCAGTCAGGAGGTAGATCTTGGTCCAGATGGAGTGTTGTGTGTGTATGTGTGTATGTGCTGGAGGTAGTGTATGCAGCAGTCAGGAGGTAGATCTTGGTCCAGATGGAGTGTTGTGTGTGTGTGTATGTGCTGGAGGTAGTGTATGCAGCAGTCAGGAGGTAGGTCTTGGTCCAGATGGAGTGTTGTGTGTGTATGTGTGCGTGCTGGAGGTAGTGGATGCAGCAGTCAGGAGGTAGATCTTGGTCCAGATGGAGTGTTGTGTGTGTGTGTGTGTGTGTGTGTGTATGTGCTGGAGGTAGTGTATGCAGCAGTCAGGAGGTAGATCTTGGTCCAGATGGAGTGTTGTGTGTGTATGTGTGCGTGCTGGAGGTAGTGGATGCAGCAGTCAGGAGATAGATCTTGGTCCAGATGGAGTGTTGTGTGTGTGTGTATGTGTGTGTGCTGGAGGTAGTGGATGCAGCAGTCAGGAGGTAGGTCTTGGTCCAGATGGAGTGTTGTGTGTGTGTGTATGTGCTGGAGGTAGTGTATGCAGCAGTCAGGAGGTAGATCTTGGTCCAGATGGAGTGTTGTGTGTGTATGTCTGCGTGCTGGAGGTAGTGGATGCAGCAGTCAGGAGGTAGATCTTGGTCCAGATGGAGTGTTGTGTGTGTGTGTGTATGTGTGTGTGCTGGAGGTAGTGGATGCAGCAGTCAGGAGGTAGGTCTTGGTCCAGATGGAGTGTTGTGTGTGTATGTGTGCGTGCTGGAGGTAGTGGATGCAGCAGTCAGGAGGTAGATCTTGGTCCAGATGGAGTGTTGTGTGTGTGTATGTGTGAGTGCTGGAGGTAGTGGATGCAGCAGTCAGGAGGTAGGTCTTGGTCCAGATGGAGTGTTGTGTGTGTGTGTGTGCGTGCTGGAGGTAGTGTATGCAGCAGTCAGGAGGTAGGTCTTGGTCCAGATGGAGTGTTGTGTGTGTGTGTGTATGTGCTGGAGGTAGTGTATGCAGCAGTCAGGAGGTAGATCTTGGTCGAGATGGAGTGTTGTGTGTGTATGTGTGCGTGCTGGAGGTAGTGGATGCAGCAGTCAGGAGGTAGGTCTTGGTCCAGATGGAGTGTTGTGTGTGTATGTGTATGTGTACGTGCTGGAGGTAGTGGATGCAGCAGTCAGGAGGTAGGTCTTGGTCCAGATGGAGTGTTGTGTGTGTATGTGTGTATGTGCTGGAGGTAGTGTATGCAGCAGTCAGGAGGTAGGTCTTGGTCCAGATGGAGTGTTGTGTGTGTGTATGTGTGTGTGCTGGAGGTAGTGGATGCAGCAGTCAGGAGGTAGGTCTTGGTCCAGATGGAGTGTTGTGTGTGTGTGTGTATGTGCTGGAGGTAGTGTATGCAGCAGTCAGGAGGTAGATCTTGGTCGAGATGGAGTGTTGTGTGTGTATGTGTGCGTGCTGGAGGTAGTGTATGCAGCAGTCAGGAGGTAGGTCTTGGTCCAGATGGAGTGTTGTGTGTGTATGTGTACGTGCTGGAGGTAGTGGATGCAGCAGTCAGGAGGTAGGTCTTGGTCCAGATGGAGTGTTGTGTGTGTATGTGTGCATGCGGGAGGTAGTGGATGCAGCTGTCAGGAGGTAGGTCTTGGTCCAGATGGAGTGTTGTGTGTGTATGTGTATGTGTACGTGCTGGAGGTAGTGGATGCAGCAGTCAGGAGGTAGGTCTTGGTCCAGATGGAGTGTTGTGTGTGTATGTGTATGTGCTGGAGGTAGTGGATGCAGCAGTCAGGAGGTAGGTCTTGGTCCAGATGGAGTGTTGTGTGTGTATGTGTGTATGTGCTGGAGGTAGTGGATGCAGCAGTCAGGAGGTAGGTCTTGGTCCAGATGGAGCGTTGTGTGTGTATGTGTGTATGTGCTGGAGGTAGTGGATGCAGCTGTCAGGAGGTAGGTCTTGGTCCAGATGGAGTGTTGTGTGTGTGTGTGTACGTGCTGGAGGTAGTGGATGCAGCAGTCAGGAGGTAGGTCTTGGTCCAGATGGAGTGTTGTGTGTGTATGTGTGCGTGCTGGAGGTAGTGGATGCAGCAGTCAGGAGGTAGATCTTGGTCCAGATGGAGTGTTGTGTGTGTATGTGTGTATGTGCTGGAGGTAGTGTATGCAGCAGTCAGGAGGTAGGTCTTGGTCCAGATGGAGTGTTGTGTGTGTGTATGTGTGTGTGCTGGAGGTAGTGGATGCAGCAGTCAGGAGGTAGGTCTTGGTCCAGATGGAGTGTTGTGTGTGTGTGTGTATGTGCTGGAGGTAGTGTATGCAGCAGTCAGGAGGTAGATCTTGGTCGAGATGGAGTGTTGTGTGTGTATGTGTGCGTGCTGGAGGTAGTGTATGCAGCAGTCAGGAGGTAGGTCTTGGTCCAGATGGAGTGTTGTGTGTGTATGTGTACGTGCTGGAGGTAGTGGATGCAGCAGTCAGGAGGTAGATCTTGGTCCAGATGGAGTGTTGTGTGTGTGTGTATGTGTACGTGCTGGAGGTAGTGGATGCAGCAGTCAGGAGGTAGGTCTTGGTCCAGATGGAGTGTTGTGTGTGTGTGTATGTGTGCGTGCTGGAGGTAGTGTATGCAGCAGTCAGGAGGTAGGTCTTGGTCCAGATGGAGTGTTGTGTGTGTATGTGTACGTGCTGGAGGTAGTGGATGCAGCAGTCAGGAGGTAGGTCTTGGTCCAGATGGAGTGTTGTGTGTGTGTGTATGTGTACGTGCTGGAGGTAGTGGATGCAGCTGTCAGGAGGTAGGTCTTGGTCCAGATGGAGTGTTGTGTGTGTATGTGTGCATGCGGGAGGTAGTGGATGCAGCTGTCAGGAGGTAGGTCTTGGTCCAGATGGAGTGTTGTGTGTGTATGTGTATGTGTACGTGCTGGAGGTAGTGGATGCAGCAGTCAGGAGGTAGGTCTTGGTCCAGATGGAGTGTTGTGTGTGTATGTGTATGTGCTGGAGGTAGTGGATGCAGCAGTCAGGAGGTAGGTCTTGGTCCAGATGGAGTGTTGTGTGTGTATGTGTGTATGTGCTGGAGGTAGTGGATGCAGCAGTCAGGAGGTAGGTCTTGGTCCAGATGGAGCGTTGTGTGTGTATGTGTGTATGTGCTGGAGGTAGTGGATGCAGCTGTCAGGAGGTAGGTCTTGGTCCAGATGGAGTGTTGTGTGTGTGTGTGTACGTGCTGGAGGTAGTGGATGCAGCAGTCAGGAGGTAGGTCTTGGTCCAGATGGAGTGTTGTGTGTGTATGTGTGCGTGCTGGAGGTAGTGGATGCAGCAGTCAGGAGGTAGATCTTGGTCCAGATGGAGTGTTGTGTGTGTGTGTGTACGTGCTGGAGGTAGTGGATGCAGCAGTCAGGAGGTAGGTCTTGGTCCAGATGGAGTGTTGTGTGTGTATGTGTGCGTGCTGGAGGTAGTGGATGCAGCAGTCAGGAGGTAGATCTTGGTCCAGATGGAGTGTTGTGTGTGTGTGTATGTGTGTGTGCTGGAGGTAGTGGATGCAGCAGTCAGGAGGTAGGTCTTGGTCCAGATGGAGTGTTGTGTGTGTGTGTGTGTGTGCGTGCTGGAGGTAGTGTATGCAGCAGTCAGGAGGTAGATCTTGGTCCAGATGGAGTGTTGTGTGTGTGTGTGTATGTGCTGGAGGTAGTGTATGCAGCAGTCAGGAGGTAGATCTTGGTCCAGATGGAGTGTTGTGTGTGTATGTGTGCGTGCTGGAGGTAGTGGATGCAGCAGTCAGGAGGTAGATCTTGGTCCAGATGGAGTGTTGTGTGTGTGTATGTGTGTGTGCTGGAGGTAGTGGATGCAGCAGTCAGGAGGTAGGTCTTGGTCCAGATGGAGTGTTGTATGTGTATGTGTGTACGTGCTGGAGGTAGTGGATGCAGCAGTCAGGAGGTAGGTCTTGGTCCAGATGGAGTGTTGTGTGTGTGTGTATGTGTGTGTGCTGGAGGTAGTGGATGCAGCAGTCAGGAGGTAGATCTTGGTCCAGATGGAGTGTTGTGTGTGTGTGTATGTGTGTGTGCTGGAGGTAGTGGATGCAGCAGTCAGGAGGTAGATCTTGGTCCAGATGGAGTGTTGTGTGTGTGTGTATGTGTGTGTGCTGGAGGTAGTGGATGCAGCTGTCAGGAGGTAGATCTTGGTCGAGATGGAGTGTTGTGTGTATGTGTGTACGTGCTGGAGGTAGTGTATGCAGCTGTCAGGAGGTAGATCTTGGTCCAGATGGAGTGTTGTGTGTGTGTATGTGCTGGAGGTAGTGTATGCAGCTGTCAGGAGGTAGATCTTGGTCCAGATGGAGTGTTGTGTGTGTATGTGTGTATGTGCTGGAGGTAGTGTATGCAGCAGTCAGGAGGTAGATCTTGGTCCAGATGGAGTGTTGTGTGTGTGTGTGTGTGTATGTGCTGGAGGTAGTGTATGCAGCAGTCAGGAGGTAGGTCTTGGTCCAGATGGAGTGTTGTGTGTGTATGTGTGCGTGCTGGAGGTAGTGGATGCAGCAGTCAGGAGGTAGATCTTGGTCCAGATGGAGTGTTGTGTGTGTGTGTGTATGTGCTGGAGGTAGTGTATGCAGCAGTCAGGAGGTAGATCTTGGTCCAGATGGAGTGTTGTGTGTGTATGTGTGCGTGCTGGAGGTAGTGGATGCAGCAGTCAGGAGGTAGATCTTGGTCCAGATGGAGTGTTGTGTGTGTGTGTATGTGTGTGTGCTGGAGGTAGTGGATGCAGCAGTCAGGAGGTAGGTCTTGGTCCAGATGGAGTGTTGTGTGTGTGTGTATGTGCTGGAGGTAGTGTATGCAGCAGTCAGGAGGTAGATCTTGGTCCAGATGGAGTGTTGTGTGTGTATGTGTGCGTGCTGGAGGTAGTGGATGCAGCAGTCAGGAGGTAGATCTTGGTCCAGATAGAGTGTTGTGTGTGTGTATGTGTGTGTGCTGGAGGTAGTGGATGCAGCAGTCAGGAGGTAGGTCTTGGTCCAGATGGAGTGTTGTGTGTGTGTGTATGTGCTGGAGGTAGTGTATGCAGCAGTCAGGAGGTAGATCTTGGTCCAGATGGAGTGTTGTGTGTGTATGTCTGCGTGCTGGAGGTAGTGGATGCAGCAGTCAGGAGGTAGATCTTGGTCCAGATGGAGTGTTGTGTGTGTGTGTGTATGTGTGTGTGCTGGAGGTAGTGGCTGCAGCAGTCAGGAGGTAGGTCTTGGTCCAGATGGAGTGTTGTGTGTGTATGTGTGCGTGCTGGAGGTAGTGGATGCAGCAGTCAGGAGGTAGATCTTGGTCCAGATGGAGTGTTGTGTGTGTGTATGTGTGAGTGCTGGAGGTAGTGGATGCAGCAGTCAGGAGGTAGGTCTTGGTCCAGATGGAGTGTTGTGTGTGTGTGTGTGCGTGCTGGAGGTAGTGTATGCAGCAGTCAGGAGGTAGGTCTTGGTCCAGATGGAGTGTTGTGTGTGTGTGTGTATGTGCTGGAGGTAGTGTATGCAGCAGTCAGGAGGTAGATCTTGGTCGAGATGGAGTGTTGTGTGTGTATGTGTGCGTGCTGGAGGTAGTGTATGCAGCAGTCAGGAGGTAGGTCTTGGTCCAGATGGAGTGTTGTGTGTGTATGTGTACGTGCTGGAGGTAGTGGATGCAGCAGTCAGGAGGTAGGTCTTGGTCCAGATGGAGTGTTGTGTGTGTATGTGTGCATGCTGGAGGTAGTGGATGCAGCTGTCAGGAGGTAGGTCTTGGTCCAGATGGAGTGTTGTGTGTGTATGTGTATGTGTACGTGCTGGAGGTAGTGGATGCAGCAGTCAGGAGGTAGGTCTTGGTCCAGATGGAGTGTTGTGTGTGTATGTGTGTATGTGCTGGAGGTATGGGATGCAGCTGTCAGGAGGTAGGTCTTGGTCCAGATGGAGTGTTGTGTGTGTATGTGTATGTGCTGGAGGTAGTGGATGCAGCAGTCAGGAGGTAGGTCTTGGTCCAGATGGAGTGTTGTGTGTGTATGTGTGTATGTGCTGGAGGTAGTGGATGCAGCAGTCAGGAGGTAGGTCTTGGTCCAGATGGAGTGTTGTGTGTGTATGTGTGTATGTGCTGGAGGTAGTGGATGCAGCTGTCAGGAGGTAGGTCATGGTCCAGATGGAGTGTTGTGTGTGTGTGTGTGTGTACGTGCTGGAGGTAGTGGATGCAGCAGTCAGGAGGTAGGTCTTGGTCCAGATGGAGTGTTGTGTGTGTATGTGTGCGTGCTGGAGGTAGTGGATGCAGCAGTCAGGAGGTAGATCTTGGTCCAGATGGAGTGTTGTGTGTGTATGTGTGTATGTGCTGGAGGTAGTGGATGCAGCAGTCAGGAGGTAGGTCTTGGTCCAGATGGAGTGTTGTGTGTGTATGTGTGTATGTGCTGGAGGTAGTGGATGCAGCTGTCAGGAGGTAGGTCTTGGTCCAGATGGAGTGTTGTGTGTGTGTGTGTACGTGCTGGAGGTAGTGGATGCAGCAGTCAGGAGGTAGGTCTTGGTCCAGATGGAGTGTTGTGTGTGTATGTGTGCGTGCTGGAGGTAGTGGATGCAGCAGTCAGGAGGTAGATCTTGGTCCAGATGGAGTGTTGTGTGTGTATGTGTGCATGCTGGAGGTAGTGGATGCAGCAGTCAGGAGGTAGATCTTGGTCCAGATGGAGTGTTGTGTGTGTGTGTATGTGTGTGTGCTGGAGGTAGTGGATGCAGCAGTCAGGAGGTAGGTCTTGGTCCAGATGGAGTGTTGTGTGTGTGTGTGTGTGCGTGCTGGAGGTAGTGTATGCAGCAGTCAGGAGGTAGATCTTGGTCCAGATGGAGTGTTGTGTGTGTGTGTGTATGTGCTGGAGGTAGTGTATGCAGCAGTCAGGAGGTAGATCTTGGTCCAGATGGAGTGTTGTGTGTGTATGTGTGCGTGCTGGAGGTAGTGGATGCAGCAGTCTGGAGGTAGATCTTGGTCCAGATGGAGTGTTGTGTGTGTGTATGTGTGTGTGCTGGAGGTACTGGATGCAGCAGTCAGGAGGTAGGTCTTGGTCCAGATGGAGTGTTGTATGTGTATGTGTGTACGTGCTGGAGGTAGTGGATGCAGCAGTCAGGAGGTAGGTCTTGGTCCAGATGGAGTGTTGTGTGTGTGTGTATGTGTGTGTGCTGGAGGTAGTGGATGCAGCAGTCAGGAGGTAGATCTTGGTCCAGATGGAGTGTTGTGTGTGTGTGTATGTGTGTGTGCTGGAGGTAGTGGATGCAGCAGTCAGGAGGTAGATCTTGGTCCAGATGGAGTGTTGTGTGTGTGTGTATGTGTGTGTGCTGGAGGTAGTGGATGCAGCTGTCAGGAGGTAGATCTTGGTCGAGATGGAGTGTTGTGTGTATGTGTGTACGTGCTGGAGGTAGTGTATGCAGCTGTCAGGAGGTAGATCTTGGTCCAGATGGAGTGTTGTGTGTGTGTATGTGCTGGAGGTAGTGTATGCAGCTGTCAGGAGGTAGATCTTGGTCCAGATGGAGTGTTGTGTGTGTATGTGTGTATGTGCTGGAGGTAGTGTATGCAGCAGTCAGGAGGTAGATCTTGGTCCAGATGGAGTGTTGTGTGTGTGTGTGTGTGTATGTGCTGGAGGTAGTGTATGCAGCAGTCAGGAGGTAGGTCTTGGTCCAGATGGAGTGTTGTGTGTGTATGTGTGCGTGCTGGAGGTAGTGGATGCAGCAGTCAGGAGGTAGATCTTGGTCCAGATGGAGTGTTGTGTGTGTGTGTGTATGTGCTGGAGGTAGTGTATGCAGCAGTCAGGAGGTAGATCTTGGTCCAGATGGAGTGTTGTGTGTGTATGTGTGCGTGCTGGAGGTAGTGTATGCAGCAGTCAGGAGGTAGATCTTGGTCCAGATGGAGTGTTGTGTGTGTGTGTATGTGTGTGTGCTGGAGGTAGTGGATGCAGCAGTCAGGAGGTAGGTCTTGGTCCAGATGGAGTGTTGTGTGTGTGTGTATGTGCTGGAGGTAGTGTATGCAGCAGTCAGGAGGTAGATCTTGGTCCAGATGGAGTGTTGTGTGTGTATGTGTGCGTGCTGGAGGTAGTGGATGCAGCAGTCAGGAGGTAGATCTTGGTCCAGATGGAGTGTTGTGTGTGTGTATGTGTGTGTGCTGGAGGTAGTGGATGCAGCAGTCAGGAGGTAGGTCTTGGTCCAGATGGAGTGTTGTGTGTGTGTATGTGTGCGTGCTGGAGGTAGTGGATGCAGCAGTCAGGAGGTAGATCTTGGTCCAGATGGAGTGTTGTGTGTGTGTATGTGTGTGTGCTGGAGGTAGTGGATGCAGCAGTCAGGAGGTAGGTCGTGGTCCAGATGGAGTGTTGTGTGTGTGTGTGCGTGCTGGAGGTAGTGTATGCAGCAGTCAGGAGGTAGGTCTTGGTCCAGATGGAGTGTTGTGTGTGTGTGTATGTGCTGGAGGTGGTGTATGCAGCAGTCAGGAGGTAGATCTTGGTCGAGATGGAGTGTTGTGTGTGTATGTGTGCGTGCTGGAGGTAGTGGATGCAGCAGTCAGGAGGTAGGTCTTGGTCCAGATGGAGTGTTGTGTGTGTATGTGTATGTGTACGTGCTGGAGGTAGTGGATGCAGCAGTCAGGAGGTAGGTCTTGGTCCAGATGGAGTGTTGTGTGTGTATGTGTGTATGTGCTGGAGGTAGTGGATGCAGCTGTCAGGAGGTAGGTCTTGGTCCAGATGGAGTGTTGTGTGTGTATGTGTATGTGCTGGAGGTAGTGGATGCAGCAGTCAGGAGGTTGGTCTTGGTCCAGATGGAGTGTTGTGTGTGTATGTGTGTATGTGCTGGAGGTAGTGGATGCAGCAGTCAGGAGGTAGGTCTTGGTCCAGATGGAGTGTTGTGTGTGTATGTGTGTATGTGCTGGAGGTAGTGGATGCAGCTGTCAGGAGGTAGGTCTTGGTCCAGATGGAGTGTTGTGTCTGTGTATGTGTGTACGTGCTGGAGGTAGTGGATGCAGCAGTCAGGAGGTAGGTCTTGGTCCAGATGGAGTGTTGTGTGTGTGTGTGTACGTGCTGGAGGTAGTGGATGCAGCAGTCAGGAGGTAGGTCTTGGTCCAGATGGAGTGTTGTGTGTGTATGTGTGCGTGCTGGAGGTAGTGGATGCAGCAGTCAGGAGGTAGATCTTGGTCCAGATGGAGTGTTGTGTGTGTATGTGTGCGTGCTGGAGGTAGTGGATGCAGCAGTCAGGAGGTAGATCTTGGTCCAGATGGAGTGTTGTGTGTGTGTGTATGTGTGTGTGCTGGAGGTAGTGGATGCAGCAGTCAGGAGGTAGGTCTTGGTCCAGATGGAGTGTTGTGTGTGTGTGTGTGTGCGTGCTGGAGGTAGTGTATGCAGCAGTCAGGAGGTAGGTCTTGGTCCAGATGGAGTGTTGTGTGTGTATGTGTACGTGCTGGAGGTAGTGTATGCAGCAGTCAGGAGGTAGGTCTTGGTCCAGATGGAGTGTTGTGTGTGTGTGTGCGTGCTGGAGGTAGTGGATGCAGCTGTCAGGAGGTAGGTCTTGGTCCAGATGGAGTGTTGTGTGTGTGTATGTGTACGTGCTGGAGGTAGTGTATGCAGCAGTCAGGAGGTAGGTCTTGGTCCAGATGGAGTGTTGTGTGTGTGTATGTGTACGTGCTGGAGGTAGTGTATGCAGCAGTCAGGAGGTAGGTCTTGGTCCAGATGGAGTGTTGTGTGTGTGTGTATGTGCTGGAGGTAGTGTATGCAGCAGTCAGGAGGTAGATCTTGGTCGAGATGGAGTGTTGTGTGTGTATGTGTGCGTGCTGGAGGTAGTGGATGCAGCAGTCAGGAGGTAGATCTTGGTCCAGATGGAGTGTTGTGTGTGTATGTGTGCGTGCTGGAGGTAGTGGATGCAGCAGTCAGGAGGTAGATCTTGGTCCAGATGGAGTGTTGTGTGTGTGTGTATGTGTGTGTGCTGGAGGTAGTGGATGCAGCAGTCAGGAGGTAGGTCTTGGTCCAGATGGAGTGTTGTGTGTGTGTGTGTGCGTGCTGGAGGTAGTGTATGCAGCAGTTAGGAGGTAGATCTTGGTCCAGATGGAGTGTTGTGTGTGTGTGTGTATGTGCTGGAGGTAGTGTATGCAGCAGTCAGGAGGTAGATCTTGGTCCAGATGGAGTGTTGTGTGTGTATGTGTGCGTGCTGGAGGTAGTGGATGCAGCAGTCAGGAGGTAGATCTTGGTCCAGATGGAGTGTTGTGTGTGTGTGTATGTGTGTGTGCTGGAGGTAGTGGATGCAGCAGTCAGGAGGTAGGTTATGGTCCAGATGGAGTGTTGTATGTGTGTGTGTGTACGTGCTGGAGGTAGTGGATGCAGCAGTCAGGAGGTAGATCTTGGTCCAGATGGAGTGTTGTGTGTGTGTGTATGTGTGTGTGCTGGAGGTAGTGGATGCAGCAGTCAGGAGGTAGATCTTGGTCCAGATGGAGTGTTGTGTGTGTGTGTATGTGTGTGTGCTGGAGGTAGTGGATGCAGCTGTCAGGAGGTAGATCTTGGTCGAGATGGAGTGTTGTGTGTATGTGTGTACGTGCTGGAGGTAGTGTATGCAGCTGTCAGGAGGTAGATCTTGGTCGAGATGGAGTGTTGTGTGTATGTGTGTACGTGCTGGAGGTAGTGTATGCAGCTGTCAGTTGGTAGGTCTTGGTCCAGATGGAGTGTTGTATGTGTGTGTATGTGTACGTGCTGGAGGTAGTGTATGCAGCTGTCAGGAGGTAGATCTTGGTCCAGATGGAGTGTTGTGTGTGTGTGTATGTGTACGTGCTGGAGGTAGTGGATGCAGCAGTCAGGAGGTAGGTCTTGGTCCAGATGGAGTGTTGTATGTGTGTATGTGTGTACGTGCTGGAGGTAGTGTATGCAGCTGTCAGGAGGTAGATCTTGGTCCAGATGGAGTGTTGTGTGTGTGTATGTGTACGTGCTGGAGGTAGTGGATGCAGCTGTCAGGAGGTAGATCTTGGTCAAGATGGAGTGTTGTGTGTATGTGTGTACGTGCTGGAGGTAGTGTATGCAGCTGTCAGGAGGTAGGTCTTGGTCCAGATGGAGTTTTGTATGTGTGTACGTGCTGGAGGTAGTGGATGCAGCAGTCAGGAGGTAGATCTTGGTCCAGATGGAGTGTTGTGTGTGTGTGTATGTGTACGTGCTGGAGGTAGTGTATGCAGCTGTCAGGAGGTAGGTCTTGGTCCAGATGGAGTGTTGTGTGTGTGTGTACACGCTGGAGGTAGTGTATGCAGCAGTCAGGAGGTAGGTCTTGGTCCAGATGGAGTGTTGTGTGTGTGTGTACACGCTGGAGGTAGTGTATGCAGCTGTCAGGAGGTAGGTCTTGGTCCAGATGGAGTGTTGTGTGTGTGTGTACACGCTGGAGGTAGTGGATGCAGCAGTCAGGTGGTAGGTCTTGGTCCAGATGGAGTGTTGTGTGTGTGTGTGTGTGTACACGCTGGAGGTAGTGTATGCAGCAGTCAGGAGGTAGATCTTGGTCCAGATGGAGTGTTGTGTGTATGTGTACGTGCTGGAGGTAGTGGATGCAGCAGTCAGGAGGTAGATCTTGGTCCAGATGGAGTGTTGTGTGTGTGTGTATGTGTACGTGCTGGAGGTAGTGGATGCAGCAGTCAGGAGGTAGATCTTGGTCCAGATGGATTGTTGTGTGTGTGTGTATGTGTACGTGCTGGAGGTAGTGGATGCAGCAGTCAGGAGGTAGGTCTTGGTCCAGATGGAGTGTTGTGTGTGTGTGTACACGCTGGAGGTAGTGTATGCAGCTGTCAGGAGGTAGGTCTTGGTCCAGATGGAGTGTTGTGTGTGTATGTGTGTGTGTACGTGATGGAGGTAGTGGATGCAGCAGTCAGGAGGTAGGTCTTGGTCCAGATGGAGTGTTGTGTGTGTATGTGTGCGCACGCTGGAGGTAGTGGATGCAGCAGTCAGGAGGTAGATCTTGGTCCAGATGGAGTGTTGTGTGTGTATGTGTGTGCTGGAGGTAGTGGATGCAGCTGTCAGGAGGTAGGTCTTGGTCCAGATGGAGTGTTGTGTGTGTATGTGTACGTGCTGGAGGTAGTGGATGCAGCAGTCAGGAGGTAGGTCTTGGTCCAGATGGAGTGTTGTGTGTGTGTGTATGTGTGCTGGAGGTAGTGGATGCAGCTGTCAGGAGGTAGGTCTTGGTCCAGATGGAGTGTTGTGTATGTGTGTGTGTACGTGCTGGAGGTAGTGGATGCAGCAGTCAGGAGGTAGATCTTGGTCCAGATGGAGTGTTGTGTGTGTATGTGTGTACGTGCTGGAGGTAGTGGATGCAGCAGTCAGGAGGTAGATCTTGGTCCAGATGGAGTGTTGTGTGTGTGTATGTGTGTACGTGCTGGAGGTAGTGGATGCAGCAGTCAGGAGGTAGATCTTGGTCCAGATGGAGTGTTGGGTGTGTATGTGTGTACGTGCTGGAGGTAGTGGATGCAGCAGTCAGGAGGTAGGTCTTGGTCCAGATGGAGTGTTGTATGTGTGCGTGTGCGTGCTGGAGGTAGTGGATGCAGCTGTCAGGAGGTAGGTCTTGGTCCAGATGGAGTGTTGTGTGTGTGCGTGTGCGTGCTGGAGGTAGTGGATGCAGCTGTCAGGAGGTAGGTCTTGGTCCAGATGGAGTGTTGTATGTGTGCGTGTGCGTGCTGGAGGTAGTGGATGCAGCTGTCAGGAGGTAGGTCTTGGTCCAGATGGAGTGTTGTATGTGTGCGTGTGCGTGCTGGAGGTAGTGGATGCAGCTGTCAGGAGGTAGGTCTTGGTCCAGATGGAGTGTTGTGTGTGTGTATGTGTGTACGTGCTGGAGGTAGTGGATGCAGCTGTCAGGAGGTAGGTCTTGGTCCAGATGGAGTGTTGTGTGTGTATGTGTGTGTGCTGGAGGTAGTGGATGCAGCAGTCAGGAGGTAGGTCTTGGTCCAGATGGAGTGTTGTATGTGTGCGTGTGCGTGCTGGAGGTAGTGGATGCAGCTGTCAGGAGGTAGGTCTTGGTCCAGATGGAGTGTTGGGCCACAAGGTTACATTAACACTTTGAGTGCTTTGATGAAACAAAATATGAATAAAAAGCATTAAAGGGAATAATTATAAATGCAGTGATAAATATTGAAACAGATTTTTACAAGACATTAAGGAATATCTATTTATATAATTGATGTAAGAAGTTTCCAATTGTGGGTGGATGACAAGGGACAATGTTGATGAAGTGAGAACAGAAAGGAATGCAATGAATGAAATATATGTGCAGTTTATTGCTCCACCTAATTGTTACATTCAAAAGTATAGTCAATGTCAGACATGTGATAATGAAACAACCCACAAAGTTTGTGAGTAACTTTGAGTCAGAATTACATCTTTGAGTTTCACCAACTTTTATTTACTAGTACATATCTTGTGTTCATCATCAGCTACCTTAGAAATAAACATTTTGAACAAAGGATTAAGAATGCATATTTCTCTGGAAACCATAAAGACTAGAAAACAGTCATGGAATTAGCAGTATATAACCTCAAACTTGTAGAGCAAGCCATAGTAAAACGGGAATAGGGAAAAGTTCTAAAAAAAACTCACCTTGACACAAAAATCATAAACAACCACAAAAAGAACTATTACAAATGTAAAGGAAAAAGCAGTCATGTACACCAAAGCTGATAAAGGAAATAAAACAGAGCCGATTACACCAATATGATAATTACATTGAAATTAAATTGAACCCATTAAAACAATGTGCCAAAGCCTTCACAGAGACAATAAAGGAAATCCAGATGTTTTAAAAAAACTGACAAATTTAGAATAAAATTGGATAATTGAGTTGTACCAAGATTGTATGGACTCTCCAAGATTAATAAACCTGGTAATAACATGGGCCAATAGACTCTCCCACATACAATTGTCAAAATGCCTTGTTTTTTAAAATTTGCAAGTAGATGCATGAAGAACTTGCTCAATGTAGTAGAATTACTGAAAGATATTAGAAGCAACCCAGAAGGCTGTAAGGTTTATCTCTTCTCCAGGTTACGTGCATGGGAACTCAGCACGTTAATGAAGATTAGCAAAAAACATGGGAAATCATCTGTCACCATTTATTACACAACTCTTCACAAGTCATTTTTAAACACATATCACAAAATTCTTCCCATTGATCTTCAAAACTTGCTACAGATATCTTGGTATTTTTACAATTGTTCCCAAAAACTCATAAACACTGCCCTTAAATTGCTCAATGTCAGGAAAAATGCATTGAATTTCCAGCTGAACTTGAGCATGATGGGTGTGTTGCATATGTAGGCAGAAAATCACAGCACACATGCACCTGGGACATGACAGGAAAAGACTAGTTAAAGTTTAAAACAAACCTCAATTTATATTTGTAAATGTTGTTGGCTAATGCTGGATTTCTGACAATGAAGTCATTAATCCTCTTGCTCTCCAATATTTTTCACTGATGGATGGGGCATTAGAAGTGGCCGGGCATATTTGAAGGTGGTCTCGGTCCATTTCCTCTTGCAGATCACATAGAGGACAGAGTGGTGAAGAATATATCCCAATTCTGTTTAAATGTTTTGCCAGACAATCATGTCCTGTAATCAACCTGAAGGTTGCAACTGCCGTTTTTCGAGGATACTCAGGAATTACTATTTGAATGTTTGGTAGTTCCCATCTTTTATTCTTTGATTTTTCATAGTAATATTTTGCAATAATTGTTTTAAATTCAGAGTTGACTAATCTTTTAGTTGCATAAAATGGTAGATTAACTATAGATTTCTGTGCACCGCTGGTACCCTTTTTTGCAAGAAAATCAGCTTTCTCATTACCACTCAGTCCACAGTGAGCTGGTATCCATTGGAAGAGTAGGTGTTTTTGAAGTGCTGTTAGATGGCTAAGCATCTTCCAACATTCTATAATTGTTTGGTTTTTTGGTGACAACTTGGAAGTAATTGCTATAATTGCTGCCTGGAAACTGAGAGAATAACTGCTTGATGAAAATGTGAAATTCTATACAAAATATTTTGTAGGGCCATTCAAATTGCTTCAATATGCCCTTCAAAGTTAGTAGTTCCATAACTTAAAGATTTGTAATAGGAAAAGAGGTGATACGTGACTCCAGCCCCTGCTCCATCTTGGTTTGATATCAATGATCCATCAGTATAAATATGGAGCCATTCGTGTTCTGGAAACCTAGTATGGATTGTCTCTAATGCCAATAATTTTAGAACATTAGTTGGAGGATCACTTTTCTTAACTTCTTCTGTCAGGTGTAAATAATATGTGATGTCTAATGTTTGTGTCGGATTGACTTTAGATATGAAGTTTTCCTTTGAATTAGGAAGGTGTACATTCTTCTTGATGTCTTGAATTTTGGAAAGAAAGCTCTCGTGAGTCTTTAGTATATGTGTAAAATTTCTCTTGTTCCATGTATTGAATGGGAGTCTGATCAACTTGTCATGTTGAATAAGAGCCACTTTTTCTATTTCATATTCAGTGGGGCATTGGTTGGTTAGTATTTCCATAGCTGCTATTGGTGTGGTTTTGATAGCACCTGTAACACTGGTCTACAAAAATTAACTTTTTCTCTTTCACAAGAATTAAAATAGATTCTAAAAGTATTTTTTGCGCTGAATTCAAATATAATTACAGTTTGTCCGCATCGGGCAGGAGTTTTGTGTGATATTCATTTGAATTTTTATAATATTCTACAAAATCCGTAACTAGCTATCTAACTCAAAATTATAACTACTGATTCTGACTTACCTAGAAAGTGGTAGATAGTAATTTTCGGGTATATTTTGCATCTGGAACGTCTCTCATTTTAGTCCAACAGTAGTCAGCCAGCATATTGGAACTCCACTTGCCTTGGTACCTCTTCTCTATCGTAGAAATTTGCTGATGAAAACGCTCACCGTGTTCATCGCTGACAGCTCCAAGGTTTTCGGGGAAGAAGTCCAAGTGAGAGTCCAAGAAGTGAATTTTTAAAGACATGTTGCATCCCATAGCTTTATAAGAATGCAGAAGATCAGCCACTATGTCACGATAGTTTTCTGCTTTATGGTTTCCAAGAAAATTGCAACATAAACTTTTGAAAGACTGCCAGGCTGCTCTCTCCAGTGGATTTAACAGTCCCTCGAAATGTTCATCAGCCATTAATGATCGGATTTGAGGTCCTATAAAAACTCCTTCTTTCAATTTAGCATCACTGACTTTGGGGAATTTTGATTTCAAGAACAAGAATCCATCAGAAAGTTTATCCATAGCTTTGACGACATTTTTCATAACTCCTAACTTAATATGCAATGGAGGTAAAAATATTTTTTCAGGATTCACTAAAGGGACACATGCCACATTTTTCTGGCCAGGGAGAAGAGATTCACGTTTTGGCCATGACTTTCTAACGTAGTGAGACTTCTTATCTCTGCTGTCCCACTCGCACAAAAAACAGCAAAATTTGGTGAACCCAAGTTGCAAACCAAGCAATAAAGCAATGACCTTTAAATCACCACAGATATTCCATTCATATTTTCCATATTGTATTTTCTCTAAAATTAGTTTCATATTTTGATATGTCTCTTTCGTAGCGGCATGCGCTACTGGTATTGATGGAAGTTCATTGCCAATATGTAGCAGCACAGCCTTCAAACTTACTTTAGAGGAGTCTATGAACAATCGCCACTCATCTGGTTGGTGTTGATGCCCAAGAGTTTCCATAAGTGAACAAATATTACAAAACACAACACCATATTCTTCAGAGAAGTATTCTTTGAAAACACTATGGCGGCTACGATAACTATTTATTCTTACATCTTTTTGGAGTAAATTCCACCCTTTGAGTCTGGAAGTTAAAACTTCAGCTTGCAGTTTAGACAGATTTAAATCCCGAATCAGGTCATTAAGGTCTTGCTGATTGGGAAAGTATGGTTCTGATGAACAGCTACTGGCTTCATATGTAAGATCATTTTTATTTTCATCTGAATCATTTTGAGTTTCAGTTAGGTCAGAATCAGAGTTATCACTTAAGGTTGTGTCTACATATACTGGTACGGGGAACTCTTCACTGTGTAAGACAGGTCTCAATGCAGATTGCAAATTCGGATACTTAACTGTATATTTTGTTTTAGATGTGGTTCCTTTAATATTTGTCAAACAAAAATAACAGTCAGTTGAATGATCCTTCGGTTCCCTCCAAATCATGGGAATTGCAAATGGCATATGATGTGTACCATTTTTCCAGCCAGTCATCAGTCTTAACACACGAAACACAGCATGTATTTGGGGCCCAGCTCTTATCAAAATCACCAACTTGACAGCCAAAGCAAAGATGATAACACTTTCTTTCTTTCATAGAAGTTTGAAGACAGTGTTGTAATTAATTTAATTTAAAAGGTGAGTTAATTAGTTACACTGAACAACACTTACAACATATTTCTCCGGGACGCGTTTCGAAGGTAACTTCCCTCCATTATCAACCGGACAATAACAGTTATTGTCCGGTTGATAATGGAGGGAAGTTACCTTCGAAACGCGTCCCGGAGAAATATGTTGTAAGTGTTGTTCAGTGTAACTAATTAACTCACCTTTTAAATTAAATGATAACACTTCTTTACAAGTGGGGTCATATTTCGCCTCTGAGACTTGAAGGTCAGCTCACCACAAATATAGCAGAAATTATCTGCATGATTTACACACTTTCTTGGCATGATGAAAACATTAAGCACTGAAATGCAACATGCACAACATACACAATACACTTCTAAACAGAAAGGAAGGAAATATTTCACTAGTGAACAATGTCACAGTCAGCTCAATACTGACACATCACAATGCCAGACAGGTCTGAGCATGTCTAAACATGAATGAACCTGCACAGTCTTGTTTTGTGGTGCTTCAGCGTGATATTACAAATAATTTCAATAAATATGGCTTGAGTAAAATAGCTACATATGAGGTAAAGGTTCCTATGACAGGTCAAAGAAAACGCTAAAATCATATTTTGAAAAGTAGCTTTCACAGAAAAACTGCCTGATGGGAAAATTCTGACTACATATCTGAATTCAGGATGAAAAAATGCACTAGATTCACTATTCAGATTTCTTGTGAAAAAAATCTTGTCGACCAGTGTCTCAGATTTTGGTTTTGAAAGATTTGAATTTCTTTTGTATTTGCTGTTACAAAAACTTCACTGCAGTAAGTAAATAATGGCTAACAACATATTTTAAATATACATTATGTTAGAGGGGTGGAATTGGAACTGAAAAATCCAATGCCATAGTCGGAAATTGAGCCACAGACCTTCCACTTCATGTGCGGCCACTGCATAACCACTGAGCTACTGTGACAACTTGCCAGTATGATGTTGAATTCTCCAACTGATTTGTATTTTCCCTGGTAGACCGCAAAGGTATCTCACATCAGAGATAAAGACCCCAAGGGCTACTTACAATCATAAGTACAGTGGCATTCTGATTCCACCTCTTAAACATTGCCCACACACAGCTTTTGTGTGTTTAAAAACACCAGCTGTAAGTTGGTTGGCATAACCAAATGATTGAATTGAAAATTGCCAAAACATCCTGTCAAGAGCAAAGGTCTCCTAAGAAAAGGGAAAGCTCATTTACTCTAACGTGGTGAGCTACTCCATGTGCTTATTGTGCACTGTTCACTATTTAATGTCTATACAGGTGTGTCTGAGGATTTCCAGTCACTTGTTCCTCTCGCTACTCGTGACCAGTGCTATCCTGCGTCTCAGTCTTCCTATACGAGGGTCCCACATAGTAGCCTTGTATGTGCATCTGTTGTCTTGTAATGTCGCCATTTCCAGTCACTTGTTCCTCTCGCTACTTGTGACCAGCGCTATCCTGCATCTCAGTCTTCCTATACGAGGGTCCCACATAGTAGCCTTGTATGTGCACCTGTTGTTTTGTAATGTTGCCACGTGGCTCATGACCAGTGCTATCCTGCGTCTCAGTCTTCCTATACGTGGGTCCCACATAGTAGCCTTGTATGTGCATCTGTTGTTTTGTAATGTCGCCATTTCCAGTCGCTTGTTCCTCTCGCTACTTGTGACCAGTGCTATCCTGCGTCTCAGTCTTCCTATACGTGGGTGCCACATAGTAGCCTTGTATGTGCATCTGTTGTTTTGTAATGTCGCCACGTGGCTCATGACCAGTGCTATCCTGCGTCTCAGTCTTCCTATACGAGGGTCCCACATAGTAGCCTTGTATGTGCACTGTTGTCTTGTAATGTCCCCATTTCCATTCACTTGTTCCTCTCGCTACTTGTGACTAGTGCTATCCTGCGTCTCAGTCTTCCTATACGAGGGTCCCACATAGTAGCCTTGTATGTGCATCTGTTGTCTTGTAATGTCGCCATTTCCAGTCGCTTGTTCCTCTCGCTACTCGTGACCAGTGCTATCCTGCGTCTCAGTCTTCCTATACGTGGGTCCCACATAGTAGCCTTGTATGTGCATCTGTTGTCTTGTAATGTCGCCATTTCCAGTCGCTTGTTCCTCTCGCTACTCGTGACCAGTGCTATCCTGCGTCTCAGTCTTCCTATACGAGGGTCCCACATAGTAGCCTTGTATGTGCATCTGTTGTCTTGTAATGTCGCTTGTTCCTCTCGCTACTTGTGACTAGTGCTATCCTGCGTCTCAGTCTTCCTATACGAGGGTCCCACATAGTAGCCTTGTATGTGCACTGTTGTCTTGTAATGTCGCTTGTTCCTCTCGCTACTTGTGACTAGTGCTATCCTGCGTCTCAGTCTTCCTATACGTGGGTCCCACATAGTAGCCTTGTATGTGCATCTGTTGTCTTGTAATGTCGCTTGTTCCTCTCGCTACTTGTGACTAGTGCTATCCTGCGTCTCAGTCTTCCTATACGTGGGTCCCACATAGTAGCCTTGTATGTGCATCTGTTGTCTTGTAATGTCGCTTGTTCCTCTCGCTACTTGTGACCAGTGCTATCCTGCGTCTCAGTCTTCCTATACGAGGGTCCCACATAGTAGCCTTGTATGTGCATCTGTTGTCTTGTAATGTTGCCATTTCCAGTCGCTTGTTCCTCTCGCTACTCGTGACCAGTGCTATCCTGCGTCTCAGTCTTCCTATACGTGGGTCCCACATAGTAGCCTTGTATGTGCATCTGTTGTCTTGTAATGTCGCTTGTTCCTCTCGCTACTTGTGACCAGTGCTATCCTGCGTCTCAGTCTTCCTATACGTGGGTCCCACATAGTAGCCTTGTATGTGCACTGTTGTCTTGTAATGTTGCCATTTCCAGTCGCTTGTTCCTCTCGCTACTCGTGACCAGTGCTATCCTGCGTCTCAGTCTTCCTATACGTGGGTCCCACATAGTAGCCTTGTATGTGCATCTGTTGTCTTGTAATGTTGCCACGTGGCTCATGACCAGTGCTATCCTGCGTCTCAGTCTTCCTATACGTGGGTCCCACATAGTAGCCTTGTATGTGCATCTGTTGTCTTGTAATGTTGCCACGTGGCTCATGACCAGTGCTATCCGGTGTCTCAGTCTTCCTATACGTGGGTCCCACATAGTAGCCTTGTATGTGCATCTGTTGTCTTGTAATGTTGCCACGTGGCTCATGACCAGTGCTATCCGGTGTCTCAGTCTTCCTATACGTGGGTCCCACATAGTAGCCTTGTATGTGCATCTGTTGTCTTGTAATGTCGCTTGTTCCTCTCGCTACTTGTGACCAGTGCTATCCTGCGTCTCAGTCTTCCTATACGTGGGTCCCACATAGTAGCCTTGTATGTGCACTGTTGTCTTGTAATGTCGCCCCGTGGCCTCCCCATGAATCTTGTGGCTGATTGGGTTAGGTGTTCTGTCTATTATAACTGGTTTAATCTCACAGTAGAGATTCTGTCTTTCAGAGATACATGCAGGAGTTTGCATTGCATTTTCCGTTGGCATATTTGGATTTTGCTTTTCTGATGTGTTGTTAGTGCCCATGTCTGATGCAGGGTAGACACAATTTCCAATGCATGAAATTTGATAATTTAGCTTTCTAAGTAATTTCTAGCTCATTTTATTGTGTAAGATAATAATCTGAATGACAGATTATCCTGATAATGCCTGTATAGCTTTGTAAGTAATCTCTAGCCTCTTTAGTGACAAACCATTGTTATATTGCTTGCAAAAGTTAAAGGCATGTGAACGCTGGCCAATGCTCAAGCAGAGTGCTGTTGCCAAGCTTAGTGCATGTACTGGCAGAGGTTCTGTACATAAGAGCGTGTGAGATGTGTGTACCACATTCGACAGTGCTGTTAGGAGGGGCAAGCTTAGGATTTGCTGGAGTCTGCAGTATGGCCCACCTCCATATACCTTTAACTTTTGCGAAGATTATTACATTTGATGCCTGCATGAAAGCTACTTAAATGTATATGTATATAACAATCTGACAAAAGATGTCATTCATTGTTAATTCTATTATAACTAATACAGTAGGATATGACATGCAAAGTTTGATTTGTACCTTATAACTACAGGGAAGATTTGATTGTGTTTCTCCATTATACATGTTTTATGTTTTGTTTTTTGTGCCTGTATATAATATGTTTTATATGCTATACTGTATATTTCCATTGACATGTTCAGTGTTCTCTGGCCTCCATGGCTACTTGTGAACTCGCTGAACACAATCCAGTCCAATTAAATCTAAGGTTTAGGAAATATTTAGTCTGTTGGATTTTTGTGCTTTAACAAACATTATGTTAGCTGAATTGGAAGCAAGTGAAAAAATATTGGTTTGCACTTTGTTCTTGACATGCGTTGCCAGAGTATTGCAGTATACTGTATGTTTCAGCACATGGTATCAGGTGACCAGGCGTCGAGGAATGGTTTGCTGAATATGTCCTCGCCATCAGTTACCAAGTATGTATTAGTGTTGGTTTAACCATTCTCAATTTCTTGCACAGTGCAGTATTTCCTTATGAAATGTGAGAAAGACTCAAAAGGCAACACCAAACTACTTTCTCGAAAGTATATAGAGTAAACTCCCAATTGTTACTCTGATTTGTTTTGTGAATTATAAAGTTTAGTATGGCCAAAAGCTCGAGAAACTTCATAAATATTACACAGCTGGTAATGGTCAAGCTCTAATCAGTTACTGTGTTTATGCTAGCAAGTGTTTGGTTTATCTAGTAATTGTTATTGTATGTTGGCACTTAACTCAGGACATAAAGTACTCATTATTATAAGCGATCCCTGAAGTAGGTCTACCAAATCACTTGGGGAATTTAATGTCGTGCTGGGGCAAGTTGCCATGATAGCTGAATGGTTAGGGCAGCCACACGTGAAGTGGAAGATCAGTGGTTTAAATCCCTCCCAATAACCTTGGTCATAGCCGCTGCATCACAGTGTCAAACAACCAATAACAGTTTAAACCAAAAAAGAGTTAATTACACAGCACTTACTTATAATTTACCGGAACATGTTTCCATATCAACCAAGCATCGACTGGTTCTTCCTGGTGTGGATGGCGATGTCTCCTCTGGTGGTGGTCCAAGGAACTTGCAGAAGATATCCTTCTGGGATGGGGGCTAATGACCAAGTTGTGGACAGGCCTTAAACCCGATACACTCACTCACTCCTTCTGGGGGATTCGAAATTGAATACTTGTGTCTGTTTTTTTAAATGATTTGTTCCCACGTGGACAGCTCTTGTTTTCCCATTACGTGTTTGAGGAGTTTCAGTTCTGGCTTTATGTTGTGGTTTTCTGTCCAAAAGTGAGTGGCAACTGCTGATTTTTCCAACTGTTTGTTTTTTATGTCTCCAAAATGTTCCTTGGAACTTGTTTCTAAATTTCTTTTCGTTTTTCCTATATACACTTTATTACAGTCACTGCATTCAATTTAGTAAATGCCAGATTTGTTATTGGGTGGGATGCCATCTTTGATGTTTGAGTTCAGTAGACTTTTTATTGGAGTAGTGGTTCACTGGTGCTAGCTGAATGTTCTGTTGTTTAAACATTTTTTTAATTTTTCCAAGGCCCTAGGATGGAATGTAAATTTTTGGAATGTCATTTTTGTTTATGCTGCTGTGAGTGTTGTAGTTTCTTTTAGTAACTTTTTTGTTTCTGCTCGTTTCACTTTTTTCACTAATGATTTGGGGATGCCTTTTTTTTTGGTGCTATTTTAATTATTTTGTAATATTCTGCTTTGTATTTTTCTGTTGGAAGGGGGATGTTCGTTAAGCTATTGAGGATTGCCTGTTTGTGACTTTTTGGATTGTAACTATGAGCTTTTATGTAATTGTCCGCCTGCGTTGGTCTTTTTATGAACGCTAAAGTTTATTCTATTCTTGTTTTTGATTATTTGTAAATCGAAAAATGGTAGTTACTCTGGAGGGTGGGACATGGTCAGTGCCCTGAGCGCTCCCAGCCAGTTAAGCAACCTTCATGACCTGGGGTTGCTGTAGCTCCTCAATTGGCCCCTCCAGGACCTAACAAGGCTGGGCCCACTCCGTGCTAGCCCTCCCAGTGGTAGAAAAATTCCCACACAGATGCTGGTAATTGAACCTGGGTCCTCTACACCAGAGGCAGGCACGCTAATCACATAGTCACCAGCTCTTAAAAATTGGACTACCACTTGAGTGTACTGTATCGTCCTGTTCTCATCGCAACTATAAGAAGATATATATAATAACACCATCACTATAAATGTTAACATGAAGTAGACAGAAGACTAAGAATGTCGGGTTGCAGGCAGGTGAGTTCTGCAAGTGTTTCCAAGCTTTGAAGAGTATTCACCTGGTTCACAGCTCGAAGTCTTAGAATAAGCATTTGTAAGATTAATTTGTAAAAGAGTGAGTAGAGAAAGTTGTGTGAGTGTAACACTTTAGGTTTTGTTTCTCTCTAAAACTTGCCCTAAGTTGTCTTTTGATATCCTTTATTCCCATTTCAGTCATATTCCTCTCATTGTTGTTTGGTCCATCACTTACTGTATCTTGTGCGCTTAGTGTTGTATTTGTTGGGTAATTAGTGCAATACTCGTAGAAGATAGGTACATAGTACATTTCCATGTGATTGACGTCAACACCACCTGGATCTAGAAGATAGGTAGTACATTTCCATGTGATTGACGTCAACACCACCTGGATCTAGAAGATAGGTAGTACATTTCCATGTGATTGACGTCAACACCACCTGGATCTAGAAGATAGGTAGTACATTTCCATGTGATTGACGTCAACACCACCTGGACCTAGAAGATAGGTAGTACATTTCCATGTGATTGACACCAACACCACCTGGATCTAGAAGATAGGTAGTACATTTCCATGTGATTGACGTCAACACCACCTGGATCTAGAAGATAGGTAGTACATTTCCATGTGATTGACGTCAACACCACCTGGATCTAGAAGATAGGTAGTACATTTCCATGTGATTGATGTCAACACCACCTGGATCTAGGAGGTAGGTAGTACATTTCCATGTGATTGACACCAACACCACCTGGATCTAGAAGGTAGGTAGTACATTTCCATGTGATTGACACCAACACCACCTGGATCTAGAAGGAGGTAGTACATTTCCATGTGATTCACACCAACACCACCTGGATCTAGAAGGTAGGTAGTACATTTCCATGTGATTGACACCAACACCACCTGGATCTAGAAGATAGGTAGTACATTTCCATGTGATTGACACCAACACCACCTGGATCTAGAAGATAGGTAGTACATTTCCATGTGATTGACACCAACACCACCTGGATCTAGAAGGAGGTAGTACATTTCCATGTGATTGACGTCAACACCACCTGGATCTAGAAGCTAGGTAGTACATTTCCATGTGATTGACACCAACACCACCTGGATCTAGAAGATAGGTAGTACATTTCCATGTGATTGACGTCAACACCACCTGGATCTAGAAGATAGGTGGTACATTTCCATGTGATTGACGTCAACACCACCTGGATCTAAAAGATAGGTAGTACATTTCCATGTGATTGATATCAACACCACCTGGATCTAGAAGATAGGTAGTACATTTCCATGTGATTGACGTCAACACCACCTGGATCTAGAAGCTAGGTAGTACATTTCCATGTGATTGACGTCAACACCACCTGGATCTAGAAGATAGGTAATACATTTCCATGTGATTGACACCAACACCACCTGGATCTAGAAGATAGGTAGTACATTTCCATGTGATTGACACCAACACCACCTGGATCTAGAAGATAGGTAGTACATTTCCATGTGATTGACGTCAACACCACCTGGATCTAGAAGATAGGTGGTACATTTCCATGTGATTGACGTCAACACCACCTGGATCTAGAAGATAGGTATTACATTTCCATGTGATTGATATCAACACCACCTGGATCTAGAAGATAGGTAGTACATTTCCATGTGATTGACGTCAACACCACCTGGATCTAGAAGATAGGTAGTACATTTCCATGTGATTGATATCAACACCACCTGGATCTAGAAGATAGGTGGTACATTTCCATGTGATTGACGTCAACACCACCTGGATCTAGAAGATAGGTGGTACATTTCCATGTGATTGACGTGAACACCACCTGGATCTAGAAGATAGGTAGTACATTTCCATGTGATTGACGTCAACACCACCTGGATCTAGAAGATAGGTAGTACATTTCCATGTGATTGACACCAACACCACCTGGATCTAGAAGATAGGTAGTACATTTCCATGTGATTGACACCAACACCACCTGGATCTAGAAGATAGGTAGTACATTTCCATGTGATTGACGTCAACACCACCTGGATCTAGAAGGTAGGTAGTACATTTCCATGTGATTGACACCAACACCACCTGGATCTAGAAGATAGGTAGTACATTTCCATGTGATTGATGTCAACACCACCTGGATCTAGAAGATAGGTGGTACATTTCCATGTGATTGACGTCAACACCACCTGGATCTAGAAGATAGGTGGTACATTTCCATGTGATTGACGTGAACACCACCTGGATCTAGAAGATAGGTAGTACATTTCCATGTGATTGATACCAACACCACCTGGATCTAGAAGCTAGGTAGTACATTTCCATGTGATTGATATCAACACCACCTGGATCTACAAGGTAGGTAGTACATTTCCATGTGATTGACGTCAACACCACCTGGACCTAGAAGGTAGCTAGTACATTTCCATGTGATTGACGTGAACACCACCTGGATCTAGAAGATAGGTAGTACATTTCCATGTGATTGACGTCAACACCACCTGGATCTAGAAGGTAGCTAGTACATTTCCATGTGATTGATACCAACACCACCTGGACCTAGAAGATAGGTAGTACATTTCCATGTGATTGACGTCAACACCAACTGGATCTAGAAGGTAGCTAGTACATTTCCATGTGATTGACGTGAACACCACCTGGATCTAGAGAGATGTAATGTGTGTTGTTGTTGTTGTTGTCTAGGTACAAGCATATATATAAACTAGCGGCAGTGGTTGTGCACAAAGGGGGCTTGTTATCTGGACACTTTGTGACCTACAGAAGGGGCGTGAGCAGCCACTTGGGCAGGTGAGTTGTATCCCTCACATATTCACATATAAGAATGAATGCCATGTTTCTAAAAGCAAATACAATTTGTTTATATAGTGGAACTTGGATAATTTGAAATCTTGGTTAATTTAGTCAGTAATGGACACCTCGGTTAGATGTGGTGCTGTTTTTATAAAGATTATTACGTAGCAGCAGGAATAATGTTCTTACTGAAAGATGAAATACTTTGATAGCAGACGCGACTCTTATCTACAGGGTTGTGGTTACAGAATGGAATGCATAAATCAATGTTCCTTTATCACAACACATTTATTCACCAACACTTCGTTATTTTACACTCTCAGCACCATATTAATTAATCAACAACTTTCACAAATAAATTATTTGGTAGAATCTACACTGGATAAAAGTTTGGTGAAAGTTCCATGTTCACACACTACCAAACACACGTCTTATCATCATGAGCATACAGACGCTAATGAAAATAGTCCTTGGCGTCTCTCTGATGCAACACCGCCATTTTTATGTATTCATCCGCGCAAATAGTTTTTATTGGTTGAACACAAAGTGACAAGAAAACATTGGCTATCCTGAATATTAAAAATAAGTCCCTGATACACCCAAACAAGAACTAGAAATTTATACACTCTTAAAAAAACATTTATATGAACGATTTTCTATTGGTCAATATTCTGTCTCAGATGAAACACAAAAAATTGACAGTGACAGCAAGCAGCAAAGATACTATGTATTGATTTACTAGAACAAAGATGTATAAGTTTACAGAAATAGAATATGTACATGATATGTGAAGATAGATTATTTAGAAAGTGTTGAACTGAGTAAAGGGAATGTGCCTTTAAATGATAGTGTGTATGTTGGCAGCTGGTGGTACACCTCGGACACTGAAGTACGTGAGACCACGTGGCTGGAAGTGAAGCAAGCCAGTGCTTATATGTTGTTTTACATCAAGTTCCCATCACTGTGAGGAGAATACACTAGTCTTAATATGTATTTATTGATGTATGTAAAGAGGGCCTCTTACTTAACGTTGTGTATGTATGTTCAATACTTTTGCAAGAGGGAGTTTATTTATAGTAATATAACTGGATGATGCTTGATGTAAAAAGTGTATAGAGAGAAGATATTTTTGTATGGTTAAAATTCAAACTGTAGCTACATGTTAATAAAGTGAATATAACATTGTTATATTTTATTACTGTAGGGAACTAATTTCTCAAGTATGTTTACGGTAGTCATTTATTTTCATTTGTGGTAATTGTAACAGTGTATGCAAGTTGTGCATTAAACAAATACATGCGTGCTAGGTTGTAAACAAAATCCATATATGAGGTGTGGATTGGTTGTTGTGCACATTTGATGGGACTCTCCCTGACCCATGCCAGTGTGGTGCTTGGTCTTTCTGTGGGCCTTCACTGCATCCGTGCACTCAAATTTGGTTCCTTTGAGCATGGTGCTAGGTCAGGCAAATATAGCCCATGTTCCATCACTGGAATGTTGTTCTTCGCCAAAACATGACGTTATGGGCCAGCTGGTGCATTATCCATGAGTGATTATTCCACAGATCTGGTCTCCTTTGTCACAACTTCAGGGAGGATCTTTAGAACACTTTTACAATAAACTTGATGGACAACCTGACCTTCAGCCATCCAATCAATGTAAATGACCCCTCAGATATCAAAAAAACACATTCTTTTCATCTTTTTAAGTAGAATGACGGCCCAATTTCAGATTATCTTCTACATTTTCTCTACCATCCTTAAACCTTTTAAGCCACTCAAAAATCTTGTAATAGACATTGATCACCATAGACTTACTTTAACAAATTGTAAGTTTCTGTGGCGGGTTTTCCGAGTTTTGTGAGGAGTTTTCCAAGTTTTGTGTTAACATGTTCTACTTTAGAATTTAGTGTAATTCAGATGAAGCTTAGACACATGACCCGTTTCTAAGAACACTCTCAGTCAGACTAACCATCACAGCAGTGTAAAATTTTAAACCCGTGCTTTGTCATCAACAAAGCCAGAAATGTGCATAACCATCATTCTGGTTTTTTTATTACCACACCTCGTAAATAGTTGTTCCCTTCTTTAGTTAATGGATCAATAAGCTATGGAGGTCTGTAAACTGTAGGTGATTGCAAGTACTACATTATAGCATCTGTTAACTATTCCCTTGTTTAATAAGAGAAGCAGCAAAACGATTGAGCTGATATAGTCAGTGATGTCAGACGTATGATGTCCCTGATGCCACATGTCCAGGATGATACTTCTGATTTTGTTGACAAAGTTGTTACGCATTTTCTAAAAGCCAAAATAGTGAACAAAACAAATAGAAGTAAAATGTTCTCTGAAAGGCACAAAATATCATCAGCATTAATGTCAGAAAATAATAGAGTAAAATAAAGTTGTGGATGCAGTTACAGATTGAAGTAAGAATGTTGCCAACATTTAAGAATGTCTCTTGAATGCAGACTGCTTAGACTTAATAACTGTCATTGTGAACATTTCACTTTGGATTTTCATGTGACTATTGTAGCACTGATAACATAATATCATATAAAGCTTGCTTCTTCACAGTTTGTAAAGAATTGCCTTACTGCAGTGTCCTTTGCACAACACTGTACATGTATCCTATCACGTTCTGAAAAGCTCCTCTTGATTAATAAGTAACGATTAGTGTTCTGTGTAATCAACAGCTGACTTTGTGCGGACATGGCCATACTTCGTACAGTCAGCTTTTCAAACTGCAGCCCCAACATGTGCAACATACAAGTATTTGAGTCAACCTATAGACACTCAGTTTCACTCAACTTACTTTTTATGTGGATGCACCTTCATTATCAATGGTTTCCTGAATGGCATTTGAAGAGGAAGGATCTTTGTAACCAATATTTATTCTAAAACCTTGTCTATAAAAGTCACAGAAGTCACAGTTACAGGACCAGATGGTACTATTTTAACTCTTCCAAGACAAAGTCCAAAATTAACTGATGATGCTCTCCTAAAACTATTTTGTGCACAACTTGGTCACAATCAGCCTCTGGCAGGTGAAAATCACCAGAAGAAAGGAGAGAATAATATTACAAAAGGATGAACTGAACTTCTATGTGTGGTATGAGATTTCCAAGATTTGGTGGGTAAGTTACAGATGAAAAGTCCAGCTACTTTATTTACCACTGTGAACCTTGGAACTCATAGCTGTTCTCTCACAGAACCAAACTTGTCAGTCCGTGCCGACCTGCTTGTATAGTCTCTGAATCACAGAAATTCTGTAAAAGCCAAAGTTTCTTGCACTTGCCAATGGAAAACTACAGAAACCCATGGAGTGGCACTAGTGCTTGAACCAGTGTTGGAATCAGACTTTCTGACGAAGGGAGGAAACTTAAGTTTTTGTTATATTTATGACAATAATATTAGTAATACCAGTGGTAGTAACATTGATATGATATATACATAAAACGTAATAGTAGTGGTAGTAATGGTAATGGTAATAGTGTTGGTAGTAGCAGTGCTGGAGTTTTTACCTGAGAAGCTGTAATAATGTTACTTGAAGTTGAAACCTAAGATTTGAACTGGAATACATCCCTGTCATTACCTTCTGTAACTTTTCTCTTTCTTGTCACAAATTTATCCATAATGATGAGCAATAGAACAGTCAGTTGTAAGAAACTGAACTGAATAGTGCAAGCTCTAGTCGTCATTGCTGGTACAGAATTACTGTGACGCTGAATGCTGACCCAATAACTGAACCTGAGAATTTTTTACTGTTTAGTTTACTTGTGATATAATACTTTTGCTCACTCGCAGCACGCATTTGTACTAGTGTACAGTGCTTTGAAAGTGTTCTGGTATTTTTGTATTTTCAAAGAACATTAATAATAAGAACAGTAAAAAGAAAAAATACTAACCAATTCCCTTGTTCCCAACATCATTTTTCCTTTTTTCATCAGTTGATTGACCACCATTTCCTTTTGTTTAAAGATAACTCCCCGACCCGTTTTGGTCCACCTCATCAACATCTCTCCTCTCCAGATCTCTCATTAGTTTCCTCATCACTTTGGCATAGCACCCATTGGACACTGCGAGACTTGACTCTATAGGCAGTGATCACTTCCCCATCTTTATCAACATAGGCAAACCCCCACTTTTAGATGCCCATAAACCTTCCATTTCTCGACAGCATGTACAGGATTGGAACAACTTTACCCACAATCTGATATTGGCACTGTTAACATTCAACATATCATATACACCGGAACATCTTTTAGATCACATGGCTTCCATCTATCCCCAACCCGCTCATACTCTTCCGGCAAACCTACCTAAAAACTCATTTGGTGGCCTGCGGAATATTCGGAGACCATTGCTAAAAGTAGGTTATTATTGCGCCAATACCAACAGACACCAACATGTACCCTCTTTCTCGATTTAAATTCCCAATTTGCCCCTACTCGTCGAATCATCTGGTACCATAAACTTAGAGACTGGCAAAAGTTGTGTACTGAGTTATCGCCTTCAATTTCTACTTCTACAATGTGGCGTAAATTACGTTGGTTCACCCGCCATACCGGACGCCCTACCTACCGCTTCCATAGATATGGACATACCTCTTCAACAACATACTCAAAACTCGGTATCCAACAGCTCTCCTTTCTCTGGGTCTGCGGTACGGCACGAGCGTTTATTTGAAGGTGCACTAGCGCTCATGGCTCCCATTACAACTTACAACACTCAACTCTCACCATAAGTCCACTTCTCCGGGACCAGATAGAATAACATATGAAATGATCAAACACTTTCCACCCTTGCTACATCGTTTGCTCACACAAGGGCATTCGTCTATTCTTTACACAGGACACATCCTCGATTCATGGCACCACTTTTGTTATCCTACCGCTTTTGAAATCGAACAAAACGGAATGGTCGGCCACTCATTATCGACCGATTCTCCTAGCTAATACGCTTCGAAAAATATCTGAACAAATTTTGGAAACCCACCTTGCTTTCTACATGGAACGGCACGGTTTTTTGCCTAAGGGACTATGGATTCCGTACACTCTTTTCTACTTATAACCTCTTGCAATTGCCTCATGACGTACACGTCAACTGGACTCGTAAACAAGTACTTCTGGATCATTTCTTAGACATTTCACACGCGTACGATTCAGTACAATTAGACATCCTTATTCTTATGTCATGGAAACTCTCCATTCCTGCGCCTATCGCCAGATTTGTATACCACCTGTTTACCGATCGACAATTGCAATTAACTTCACGTTACTCCTATTCCCAAGTCCGCTACAGCTCCCAGGGTTTACCTCAGGGTACTTCTCTCAGTACGCTTCTTTTATCATTTTTATCTCTATGAACTTAACACTCTTCCTTTTAAACAGAGCCAACTTTTCCTTTTTGCTGGCGACATCCTCCTTTATTCCCCGGTAACGATTCAGGAAATCCGTTTCTCAACGTCTAGTGTACAACACGATATAAACTTTTTAGTGCAGACACTCCTACGATTAGGGTTACAACTCAATGCCGTTAAAAGTCAATCTATTTTCAGACCAATATTACGCGCACCGATGCACCCTGACTGACGTCCCCTACCTCTCACGCCAACAGCCAAATTTATAGGCTTCTATTTTGACCATAATATATCCTGCAAAAATCACGCCAGTTATCTTCATTCCACGCTTAGAGCAACCCTTTCCATTTTTAAATATATACATGGTCGACATTGGGGAGCCCACCCACGTTACCTCCATGTCATATTCCACGCCTTCTGCCAATCGAAACTGGACTATGGAGTCATCGCTATCACTGCCTATCCGGTAGGCTGGCAAGTTAAAATTAACTCTGTACTTTACAAAATCGGTAAGCTCATTTTAGGTAAGCAACCCGGCTACTCGAAAAGTTTTCGATGAACTCGCGATCCCGCAATTCCCCGAACGACAGGGAGCCCTTATCATTCATTTTATAGTGAAACTCTTTCTTCACGGAGACGCCGCTATTTTCTAAACTCCAACTAGACCTTACTACCCATTTAAGTTGCAAAATAGGATCGCGGATGCAGACAGGATGCTTCAGACTTTCAAAGAGGTCCATGGGGGATATGCCATAGATGGCCTCCCCTATATTGTCTTAGATGATCAGCTTATTCCTAAAACCGAACTTATTATGTCTAATTTGCAAAGACAAGACGCTACCACACATACCCAATTTGTATACTTTTTACTCCAGTTTTCTTTACCAATCCTTACCTGCGCCTCCTCAGATTATTTATACCGATGGCTCCCTCTCCGCTCAAGGAGCAGGTGCCGCTTATTTCAATCAAACTACGGGTAGCAGTGCCTTATACCCCCTTCCACCTCACTTTTCTAACTATTCGACAGAAATTTACGCCATCTGTCAAGCCGTATACTCTCTACGTAACACCCATCATTCCACCATCCTCCTCTATATTAACTCTAGTACTGCTAAACAAACGCTTACTAGGCTCCAAACATGGGCGTCGGCAGACCTTTTTTTCAGAGGGGGGGGGCTGCAGGTTGGAAGTTTGCAATCAATCACTATTAATTTGTGCTTAGTAAAAATTGTTCTTTACATCAACATTAAGAGAATAGTAATTGACTGCACTTTAAATTCATTAGTTTCCAATGGGGCCGCGGCCTCCCTTGCCCCCCCCCCTTCGCGACGCCCATAGCTCCAAATAATCCCTACTCTCGATTGGTGGGAAACATGTTTTCACCAAATTGACTCGTTAGCTCAGCATAATAATACGGTATAATGATTTTGATCCCTGGCCACTCTAACAAAGCAGGCAATGAATACGCAGATGCCCTAACCAAATCAGCTGCCAATGGTTCTCCTCCAACTGCCTCGCCATCCATGACGTCGAACACCATCTTATTCATCATACCAATACCCATTTTCATCTTCCTAGACCACCTCCCCCACCTTGGTTTTCACTCGGTAATTTAGACAAAGACACTATCTCCCTTGCAGCAAAATTGAAATTGGGCATAGCACCCACTCCAGCCTATTTATTTATAATCAGAAAACGTGATAGAGTATGTTGTGAGTGTGGCCAGTTTGGCGATGCCGATCACATCGTTTTTCAATGCCCTCGAAATTACCACCACTCGACTTCCCTTTATTCACACCTATTCCTCACATTTTGGACCCGGCCCTTGGAATATTGCCTCGCTTTTAAATTGGAACATCCGTCAAATAGCCCCACTTCTCCGATTCTTTAGAAAATGCAAAGTGAAACTACAATACTATTCCAGTAAGAACATCTCTCCACATTATATCACATTCTACATATTGTAACATCAATGCCACAAGACCGGAAATTTAGAGTTCACTGGATACAGCGTCACTAGCTAGATTAGATGTAGATGTGAGATAGATAAACAAACAACAACAACAACGAGTCGAATTCACGAAGTGCTCTATCTCTATTGATTTCTGAGATTGAAAGAAGTATTGTGGTGGTGTGAATTCAAAAAATAATATTAAACAATAACCTCAAAATAAACTTGAAATTACAGAAGTAGCAGTACAAGAAATCACGGAAATAAAATTCTTGTGTTGTCACAGGTATGAGATATCGGAATTTTTAACCTAATTTGATTAAAAATGTGCTTCGCATTTGTCATTGCTTTCAGAATCATTAAGAGAGACACAGGTAATTGGGTGTGAGTTATACCTATAATGTTTAATTTAAGCTGTCATATTTAATATGTTCCATCATAAAACAATATGACTGAATTGGGAGCGTTCCGAGTAGCGCAAATTGACATTTTGTATTTAATGTCGGACGAACTTCCGAATTACTACTTTCCATGGCGAATTCGAGTCGAATCGAGTTATTTTTCCGGATTGAATACGGCATGGGAACGCGTATTCAAACGAAGGTTAACCACTGGGACCGATCCGCTTATTTAATGGAATAGGATCGAAATCTTATTGCATCAATGTTCGATCTTATTTCCCTTTTGAATTCAACATGGAAACGCGAAAATGGGAAATGGGCCTAAGTCATGCTCAATTCTGAATAGAAACGTAATATACGTCTCAGGCTACCGAGCAATAATGGAAATATTCAGAAAGTAAGAGTAACCATAAACATACTATTTTTTCTTTTTGTAATTAGTCCTGTGTTACAAAATCAAATTGGCAAACTAAATGATAAAAATGCACTGACTGTACTTTAGTGTAATTTATTCTGTAATGGCCAATTTTATTGCTTTCATGGTACAGTGATCGCCAAAGAAAAACTCTCCAGTCCAACAGCTCGGCCATGGCACCGCCAGGTTCTTAATTCTACTAGGGAAACTACTGTAGTCTATGGTAGTAGAAGAATGATGTCAGACATGAATACAGTAAGAGTAGTGCATTTTACACACTTCCATATCCTTTTAAATTATGGCATTAGCTTCTGGGGCAACTCAAAGATCTCGGAAAAAGTTTTGAGCTGCAGAAGAGAGTTATACGAATAATTATTGTTAACCAATCCACTTATAATCATTTAAGTATAAATAACTTCAAAAATTACCAAATTGCAGTGACGCATAAACATGACACAAAAGGAAGCTCAAATCTGTCAGCAATTAGCCCCAATACCACTCTGTATAAGCATTCCTTCATCTATAATGGTATAAAATTTTGAAAACTGTTGTTATTCTATACAAGGGTTTTTAGTTAGTTTTATTACTATGTGTTCTCTTCAATACTACCACTGTCTAAAAATTTGTATTCTAAATTAAGAACAAATTAGAAACTAAAAGCTTCACTTATCTTAGTAATATTCCAATTTGTTTGGTGCTAACACATTACAAGTTGAGTCCAACTCATTCTCAAAGCTATACAAACAAATTTTGTTACCATTTGATGCTCATTTTAATCACCAATCTCTGAAAGCAAAAAACCTATAAATACAGTCTGTTGGAGGGATTTCAAAATTCATAACATGGTTTTTGTTTTTTAAAATATCTTTTCCCAAACCATTAAATCTATAGGTCCATTTAATTGTTTTAGTTATCTAAGCTCTGGATTAATTTCATGATTAAATGACCAAACATGATCTGCCACAGCTGATTTATCAGTTTGTTTATATTTAACATTTCTAAAATGTTCTTTTATTCTGGCTTCTAAATGATGTTAAGTTTTACCAATATAAACCTTATCACAATCCAAACAGTTATAGCTTTGTAAACACGTAAAAATTATTTCCCTTGAAAAGGACTGCACTTGAATTGCTTCTTAAATAAATGAAATAGAGATCAGTGACGTAATTTAAATGTTAGAAAACATTTGCAGTGCTGTGTAGTTGAAGTAGAGGAAACATGTTTAAAAAAGCGGTAGATATTGCCTCTGTTGCACATTGCAATGCATAAATTGCTGTTAGAATTTCACAGAATGTGTGTTACTAGTTGACAACAAAACGTCAGACGTAGTGTACACAGGTCATTTGATTGAGGAGCTACTGGAAGTGACATTTTCTCTTAAAGTTGTTAAATATTATACAAATATCTTTTAATTAGATTTATTTTGATTTAGCGATTGTAAATTTATGATTTGGTGTAACAGTAATTGGCAACAATGGCATGTAAATCAGTAGCATGCATGGATGTGATTCTACTGCCCCGGTAGAAGGTATTCATGTAACACGTTGCTCCAGTTTGCTTTGTTGTGATGGCCAACCAGTATACCCATACCTACAGTAGGACTATCCTATCTGACTTTGTGCGTCATGTTTCTCCACAGATGGACGTCAAACAAGAGGATCCCCTCTCAGAGAATGAGAGTGATTGCGATGTGGCAGTCAAAACAGAATTTAAATCGGAAGACATTACGTGCAGCAGCATTTGTGAGATTGATATGAAAATAGAAACTGATTCACCAAAAGAGGGAGAATTTATTCTAGATAATGTCGTACATAACAGTGATCATGAAATTGATAACAAAGTAGAAATTCAAGAAAAACCCTGGTGGCTGGAAATGGAAACTTCATCTGTTTCCAATGACATTGAGGTAAGTTATGTTTGTTTTCTGTTATTACTCAGTGAAATAAGAGAATGGCACAGGTGAGAGAATAAGCTATACTACAAAAATAAAAATGAGCAAGATTTTGTTATAGAATGCTTGTGTTGTCACTGATTTTATTTGCACACTGCTTCCATGTAATTTATGTTGGAAGTGGCATTGGACAAAGTTACAGAGAGCTATGTCACAGGCACTGTTCCCTATGTACATCAACTAGATCGCCACAGTGTCCACAAACAAACATTGCCCACATGCAGCTTGTGTGTTTAAAAACACCAGCAGTAAGTTTGTGGGCATAAATAAATAAACATTACATTCAAATTTGACATTGCAATATACCTGGTTCACATGCTATTGTTAATACGTTTCAGTTAACAGCAGAGGAGGAAAGAAAGACAATTGAGTTATAAAACATATAACACATGTTGGCTTTCTCTACTGGTAAGTAGAGGAAATATTGTATTCCAACCAGAAATTCAATGTCGAGATTTCACCGGAAATATATGTTTTGAGGCCCCGTGAATCCAAAGAAAAACATTTTTAGAAAAAGGTCCGTATGTCTGTCTGTCAGTCTGTGGACAGCATAACTCCTAAACGAATAGTCGTTTAAAGACCAATGTTGGTATTTGACTCTAATGTCTTTCAAGGATGCGACACGAAGATTTTGAAGAAAATTGCCCCACCCTAAACTACCTTTTACATGGAAAATTTTTCGAAAATTTGTTTTTCTTGAAAAAGACTCGACGATTTTGATTAAAATGTCATATGTTTAAGATTATTTTTATGACAAATGAAATATATATTTTGAATTTTATGGCTTTAGCCTATGTAGTGTTGTTTGCTCTAGTTGACTTTTGAATAACTCGTAAACCATAAGAAATAGACAAAATCTTACTATACAAAAAGTATGTTGTTAGCTAATGCTGGATTTCTGACAATGAAGTCATTAATCCTCTTGCTCTCCAATATTTTTCACTGATGGATGGGGCACTAGAAGCGGCCGGGCATATTTGAAGGTGGTCTCGATCCATTTCCTCTTGCAGATCACATAGAGGACAGAGTGGTGAAGAATATATCCCAATTCTGTTTAAATGTTTTGCCAGACAATCATGTCCTGTAATCAACCTTGAAAGTTGCAACTGTTGTTTTCCGAGGATACTCAGGAATCACCGTTTGAATGTTTGATAGTTCCCATCTTTTATTCTTTGATTTTTCATAGTAATATTTTGCAATAATTTTTTTGAATTCAGAGTTGACTAATCTTTTAACTGCATAAAATGGTAGATTAACTATAGATTTTTGTACACCGCTGGTACCCTTTTTTGCAAGAAAATTAAATTTCTCATTACCACTCAGTCCACAGTGAGCTGGTATCCATTGAAAGACTAGGTGTTTTTGAAGTGCTGTTAGATGGGTAAGAATTTTCCAACATTCTATAATTGTTTGGTTTTTTGGTGACAACTTGGAAGTAATTGCTATAATTGCTGCCCTGGAATCTGAGAGAATAACTGCTTGCTGAAAATGTGAAATTCTATACAAAATATTTTGTAGGGCCATTCAAATTGCTTCAATATGCCCTTCAAAGTTAGTAGTTCCATAACTTAAAGATTTGTAATAGGAAAAGCGGTGATACGTGACTCCAGCCCCTGCTCCATCTTGGTTTGATATCAATGATCCATCAGTATAAATATGGAGCCATTCGTGTTCTGGAAACCTAGTATGGATTGTCTCTAATGCCAATAATTTTAGAACATTAATTGGAGGATCACTTTTCTTAACTTCTTCTGTCAGGTGTAAATAATATGTGATGTCTAATGTATGTGTTGGATTGACTTTCGATATGAAGTTTTCCTTTGAATTAGGAAGGTGTACATTTTTCTTGATGTCTTGAATTTTGGAAAGAAAGCTCTCGTGAGTCTTTAGTATATGTGTAAAATTTCTCTTGTGCCATGTATTGAATGGGAGTCTGATCAACTTTTCGTGTTGAATAAGAGCTGCTTTTTCTATTTCATATTCAATGGGGTATTGGTTGGTTAGCATTTCCATAGCTGCTATTGGTGTGGTTTTGATAGCACCTGTAATTAATCTCAGACTTTGGTTTTGAAAGATTTGAATTTTTTTTGTGTTTGCTGTTACAAGAACTTTGCTGCAGTAAGTAAACAATGGTTTTATATATATATCATATATTGTGTTAAGCGTTGCTCTGGAACATCCCCACTTCATTCCTGTTAGACGTTTTAACAGTGAAAGGCGCCTCTCTGCTCTTTGTATTACATTTTCTATTTGTTTGGTCCATGTAAGTTTGGTATCAAATGTAACTCCTAAATACTTTGCTTCCTTTGTTTCTGGTAATTGTTGACCCTCAAAATTTAGTTTTATTTTTAGTGGTTTTTTTCTTAATGAAAAGATTTGGTAGTTTGATTTTGTTGTATTAACAGTTGTTACGGGTTTTAGAAATGGGTCTTTACCTAGCAGCGGGAATATAGCAGCAGGAATAATGTTTTTACTGAAAGATGGAAAGTTTGTTATAGCAGACGCTACTCTTATCTTCAGGGTTGTGGTCACAGAATGGAATGCACAAATCAACGTTCCTTTATCACAACATATTTATTCGTTGATTTACACTTTTATCACTATGTTGATTAGTTAACAACTTTCAAAATTCGATAGAATCTACACTGGTTAAAAGTTTGGGTGTAATTTACATGTTCACACGCTATCAGCAAAAATATACATCCTTTCACCTTGAGCTCACAGACGCTAATAAAAAAAGAGTCCGGGGCGTCTCTATGACGCAACACCGCCATTCTTATGTATTCATCCGCGCAACAGTTCTCATTGGTTGAACTCAAAGTGACGAGAAAACAAAAATAAGTCCCTGATACACTCAAATTAAAAGAATTAGAAATTTACACACTCTTACAAAAATATTTACATGAACAATTTTCTATTGATCAATATTCTGTCTCACAGTCATTAAATTTTCTTTGGTCCACCTCTGTAAGTTGGTTAAGGATTGTTGCATGGTTTTTTTCCAGTTCTGTACTTTTGCTTTTTGGTTTTGAAGTCCACATTACCAAGTCATCAGCAAATAGTGCACACTTCACGCCTGTTTCTTGTATTTGTTGTGGTAGATCATTAATAAATATATTAAGAATTGTTGTGCTGAGCACTGCACCTTGTGGCAAGCCACGGTGTATTTGTTTATATTTAGATATATTTCTTCCATATCTGGTTGCAATAAAGCGTTGTGTTAGGAAATGACATAGCCATGAAAACATTGGACCTTGTATCCCTATTTTTTTTACTTTCTTTAGTAGTTTTGTTCTGCATATAGAATCATATGCACTTTGAAAATCAATAAAAACTGATAAATTATCTTCTTTTCTATTGAAGGAGTCTTTGATTTCTTGACTGAGAAGTAAGACTTGTTCATTTGTAGAGTGGAACTCTCTGAATCCAGCTTGACATGGGGATATTAAATTTTGTGATTCTAGGAACCAATTTAACCTGTTTGACACCATACAAAAAGTATAGATCTCACTAAAACACAAAATTTATGTCTAAATTCATTTTTTTGTAGAGTGAACCATTTCGGAGATATTCCTTGTTATTTGTGTGAGTTTCAGAAAACTTAGAACTTTCGTCATGTGCAACATCGTTGCACATTTTTACTTTCTCTACTGGTAAGTAGAGGAAGTATTGTATTCCACCCAAAAATTTGATGTCGAGATTTCACCAGAAATATGTTTTGAGGCTCCCTGAATCCAAAAAAGGCATTTTTAGAAAAAGGTCCATGTGTGTGTGTGTTTTGTGTCTGTCAGTCTGTGTCAATCTGGGTGGTTCAGTTGGTTAGACGCTGGCCTACTGATCCCAAGGTCGCAGGTTCAAATCCAGCCCAGACTGATGGATTTTAAGTGTGCTTAAAAATGACAGCTCCTTGTCAGTACATTTATTGGCATGTAAAAGAACTCCTGCGGGTCGAAATTCCAGCACACCTATGGCGCTGATGTGATTCTAGCAATTGACAGCATTGTTAAACAAAACATTTAATTTTTGAATTTATCTGTCAGTCTGTGGACAGCATTACTCAAAAACGAAATGTCAGTTAAAAACCAAAGTTGGTATTAAAGTTCAATGTCTTTTCAAGGATGCAACACTAAAGATTTTGAAGAAAATAGCCCCATCCTAAATTACCCTTTACATGGAAAAGTTTTTGAAAATTTTGAGTTTCTTGAAAATGGCTCTAATGCTTAAGATTAAAATGCCATATGTTTAATATATTTTTATGACAAATGAAAAGTATATTTTGAATTTTCTGGCTATAGCCCATGTAATCCTGTTTACTCTGGATGACTTTTGAATAACTCATAAACCGTAAGAGAGAGACAAAATCTTACTGTAGAGAAAATATACATCTCGCTAAAACACACAATTTATGTCTAAATAAATTTTTTTGTAGAGTGACCCATTTCGGAGATATTCCTTGTTATTTGTGTCAGTTTCAGAAAACTTAAAACTTTTGTAAAATGCAACATTGTTGTTCATTTTTTTATATGTTAAGCATGCAAAGAGAACAGGATCTGAAAGCTAAAAAGATTTGAGTGTCTCTCAAAGCCTACTGTATTCTAATATTCCCCTTGCACCTACAATGAAATAAGCAATAAGATAATTTCTGTAAATGTTTATCTGCATTAACATGAAGATGTAGGAATAAGAGTTTGTAAGAATAGCTAGTACAAGAGTAGAGAAAGTCATGTGAGTGCAACACATCAGATTTTTTAAATTACTTCAAACAAACTGCATCTTAGATGCATGCCTATACAAAGCCTATGTAAAATTTAGTATTGCTGTGATTTGGAGATAGAGGAGGAAAAGGTTATGATAAAGACTTATTTTCTGTTAAAGTTAATAACTTTTCACTTAAATAAGAAAATAATGAAGCTATTAACAGTGAAGCAACAAGAATCTAAAGTAAAAACAAATTAGAAACTAAAAGCTTCACTTATCTTAGTAATATTGCAAGTTCTTTGGTTCTAACAAGTTTCGAGTTGACTCCAACTCATTCTCAAAGCTATACAAACAAATTTGTAACCATAGCTACTGATGCTCATTTTAATCACCAATCTCTGAAAACAAAAACCTAAAAATACAATCTATTGGGGGGATTTCAAAACTCATAACATGGTTTCTGTTTTTTAAAATAAATATCTTTTCCCAAACCATTAAATCTATAGGTCCATTTAATTGTTTTAATAATTTAACCTCTGGATTAATTTCATAATTAAATGACCAAAAATGATCTTCCACAGCTGATTTATCAGTTTGTTTATATTTAATGTTTCTAAAATGTTCTTTTATTCTGGTTTCTAAATAACGTTTAGTTTTACCAATATAAACTTTATCACAATCCAAACAGTTAAATTGATAAATGCCCGATTTTTTGTATTTTGGAATTTTATCTTTTTTAGAAAAATTTAGTAAATTTTGTATATTAAATTTATTTTGAGAGACCAAATTTATTCCATATTCTTTCAGAATGTTTGTAAATTTTTATTGGCCCACAGATGGTAAAGTAAACTTTTTAAAAATACAATTATCTTTTATTTTTTTGAGGGCAGAAACCTCTTTAGCAGCCTTTTGATACTTAAATTTTTCTATCCTTTTATGTATAAAATCTTTATTAAAACCATTAATTACTGCAGTGTTAATAATGTGTCAAATTCCTTAGTTTTAATGGTAATTTTTCCAACAAACTTCTGGCTTGGCAATGGGTAGTCCACTTTCGCCATTTCTTGCTAATCTTTTCATGAGCTTTTTTGAAACTCAAATTGTAAAAATCATTCCCTCTAATTTTTAAAACATGGTATAATAATAATACTGTCCGGTTGATAATGGAGGAAAGTTAACCTTCAAAACGCGTTCCGGAAAATTATGTTGTAAGTGTTGTTTAGTGTTATTAATTGACTCACCTTTTAAATTAAATAAATCTTTAATAATTTCCAAAAACTTAAATGGTTATCACCCTTCATCTTCCTATTTTTATCATGTTCAAAACATTAGGATGGTGCGACATCCAACAGATTATTTTGAATTAGAGAAAACTTATGTTCTCGTTCTCTGTGATTTGCACCACTCTAAATATCGGTTATAAGTTTCTTTGTGCAGTGAGGTAGAGAGCTCTTGTAGGAATCTCAGCCTTCTCCCAAAATATTACACAGTGAAGGACACAGTGAGTGAAGTTACACTCCGGCCAATGTGACCACTTGGCACCTTCAACACACAATGATGCACAGTTTTTCCATTCAAGCCGGTTCTTTTTTTTTTTTGGGGGGGGGGGATTTAACAGTTTGGAAATATCTTCCCCTTTTGTAGAAGTATTTAGTGGTTTACAAAAGAACAGATCTTCAAATACTTCATCTTGACATATTCCATGAGCAATTGGGCAGTGACCTCTATCATTTTGTCTAGTTGTATTCCAAAGCATGGATTATCTCGAGTTGTTCTTTTGCCTCACTTGCCCTGTCAGCGATTCTCCTTGAAACTGTGTCGTTTGGTAGTGGAATATTTGAATACTTTTTGCCTGTTTCTCTCCGAACATGCAAGAGACTATTGTGCTATTGAATCAAGGAGGATAAGGTTTTCAGCAGTGATATGCTTTTTCCCAGACTTGCCAATCAGTTGGCTAGCTTCATAAGCAGCTTTTAGTTTTTCTTTTCTTTTTAATTTTGTTCTTTACCAGAAAATTGTTTAATAGTATTCATACGTTTTCTTCCAAAAGATGTTTGACGTACTGCAAATCTTTATTTACTAAATTTTCATGTTTGCTTTCAAACCAATGTTTCAAAAGAGATGGTTTCAAGAATTGTTTGATAAGATTTCAGAATAAACTACGCATTGTGGAGTAGGCTTGTCTGAACTTCTGTCCAAGTAAAAAACGGAATTTTAAGTATGACTCGTCATACTTTCTTTATTTACAGCCTATCTGGGTTTTTTCTTTTTACATTTAGTTTGCATATAACCAAGACATTTAGGCATAGACTTACTTCGTTCTGTCATGTTGATGGCCCCAAATGTTGGCAAAGAGGAATTTGATTCTTTAAACACAGCACACTCAAGTCCAAATGACCTGCAGAGGAGTGGCGCCTAATCCGTTTTAATTTTTTATTCACTTGCGTACCCTTAAGGGATATGGTTACCAGAGATTGAGAACCGTTGGACTAAATAAATGTCAGTACTTCTTAAGCTACTCGCCATGAACTACAGAACCTGAGGCACACTTTCCACCAAAATGGCTACTCCGTAGAGGACATTGAAGCCTCAATCTCCAAGGCCAAGAGAGGGAGCCCACAATCTAGCTAACACCAGACAAGCCGACCACCACTGCCTGCATCCCATACACTGGAAATCTATCTTGTAGAATCAGTAGAATTCTGGCAAAGCACAACATCAGAACCATCCACAAGCCGCCCTTGAAGATTAAACACCTAGTGAGGCCGGTAAGTGACAAACTGGACTTTAATGTACCAGGGGTATACCGTATACCCTGTGAATGTGGGATGCCGTACATAGGGCAAACCGGCAGGACCATGTGCACCAGAGTCAAGGAGCACGAACGGTCCATACGCTTAATGCAGCCTGACAAGTCCGAGCTGGCGGAGCACTGCTTTGAAGAAGACCGCAGAGCTAACTTCAAAGAAACGACCATTGTGGCAAAATGTAGCGGTTTATGGGAACGGAGGGTTAAGGAGGCTCTGTCCATCTCTTCCGCGAAGAACACACTGAACCGGGATGCTGGATTGCAGTTCAGTCCCTCCTGGAAACCAGCCTTAAAGTTGGAAATCGACCGACTCAGAAAACACAGATTCCAACGCAGCGGTGAACCACCTCCACATTAGACTGGGTGTTCTCTAGTCGGTACGTAATAGCGGACAGTACATATCCTGGTCCCTTCACTCTTGCTAGTCATTCATCATCCTGATGATGGGAGAGATGTACACTCCTGAAACGTCGATGGCCCTGCATCACTACACCTGGCTAGAAGCCCAAGAACATCTTGAACATGTTCGTTGCCAGGAAAGCTTCAAATCATATTTTACATTCTTATCCCCTTCACCACACTGGTGGAGCAGGTTCCCTGGTAACAGGAGTCACTTGACATGGATCACATGATATCTTGGGGTGTCCTTGTGCTCAACACATTCTTATCCCCTTCACCACACTGGTGGAGCAGGTTCCCTGGTAACAGGAGTCACTTGACATGGATCACATGACATCTTGGGGTGTCCTTGTGCTCAACACATACTTATCCCCTTCACCACACTGGTGGAGCAGGTTCCCTGGTAACAGGAGTCACTTGACATGGATCACATGACATCTTGGGGTGTCCTTGTGCTCAACACATACTTATCCCCTTCACCACACTGGTGGAGCATGTTCCCTGGTAACAGGAGTCACTTGACATGGATCACATGACATCTTGGGGTGTCCTTGTGCTCAACACATTCTTATCCCCTTCACCACACTGGTGGAGCATGTTCCCTGGTAACAGGAGTCACTTGACATGGATCACATGACATCTTGGGGTGTCCTTGTGCTCAACACATTCTTATCCCCTTCACCACACTGGTGGAGCATGTTCCCTGGTAACAGGAGTCACTTGACATGGATCACATGACATCTTGGGGTGTCCTTGTGCTCAACACATTCTTATCCCCTTCACCACACTGGTGGAGCAGGTTCCCTGGTAACAGGAGTCACTTGACATGGATCACATGACATCTTGGGGTGTCCTTGTGCTCAACACATTCTTATCCCCTTCACCACACTGGTGGAGCAGGTTCCCTGGTAACAGGAGTCACTTGACATGGATCACATGACATCTTGGGGTGTCCTTGTGCTCAACACATACTTATCCCCTTCACCACACTGGTGGAGCAGGTTCCCTGGTAACAGGAGTCACTTGACATGGATCACATGACATCTTGGGGTGTCCTTGTGCTCAACACATTCTTATCCCCTTCACCACACTGGTGGAGCAGGTTCCCTGGTAACAGGAGTCACTTGACATGGATCACATGACATCTTGGGGTGTCCTTGTGCTCAACACATACTTATCCCCTTCACCACACTGGTGGAGCAGGTTCCCTGGTAACAGGAGTCACTTGACATGGATCACATGACATCTTGGGGTGTCCTTGTGCTCAACACATACTTATCCCCTTCACCACACTGGTGGAGCAGGTTCCCTGGTAACAGGAGTCACTTGACATGGATCACATGACATCTTGGGGTGTCCTTCTGCTCAACACATACTTATCCCCTTCACCACACTGGTGGAGCATGTTCCCTGGTAACAGGAGTCACTTGACATGGATCACATGACATCTTGGGGTGTCCTTGTGCTCAACACATACTTATCCCCTTCACCACACTGGTGGAGCATGTTCCCTGGTAACAGGAGTCACTTGACATGGATCACATGACATCTTGGGGTGTCCTTGTGCTCAACACATTCTTATCCCCTTCACCACACTGGTGGAGCATGTTCCCTGGTAACAGGAGTCACTTGACATGGATCACATGACATCTTGGGGTGTCCTTGTGCTCAACACATTCTTATCCCCTTCACCACACTGGTGGAGCAGGTTCCCTGGTAACAGGAGTCACTTGACATGGATCACATGACATCTTGGGGTGTCCTTGTGCTCAACACATTCTTATCCCCTTCACCACACTGGTGGAGCATGTTCCCTGGTAACAGGAGTCACTTGACATGGATCACATGACATCTTGGGGTGTCCTTCTCCTTATGCCACATACTTATCTCCTTCCCCACAAAAGGATCAAACTCCCCTAATCATGATAAAGCACTCTTAAGAAGGAATTTATGTTAACTAAACATTCATTTTGAGGTTCCCTGTTCTTTAAACCTAACTATTTATTCACATTTGTTTACTTTATGCATTGCTCAGTTTTGTTTCACCCCATTACATATCTCTGGGTACTCGTAACACTAATTAAACTAAACTAGATAGTTTAAAGACAGCTATGTGGTACAAGACTTTTAACTACTGTTTTAGAGTTGATCATACAAAACTATATGTTTGCATTATTGTTTTACAGGATGGAGCCTTCATTCCAGTAAAATCACCAAGGTAAGTTTTGACTCTAGCCTAATGTTTGAATAAGAAACCTTGTGAAGTTTGTATTACTGGTGTTTCTTTATCTATACTAATATGTATGTAGAGTAATCTCAGAACCACTCAACCAGTTTCATAGTGTACTTTCACTATTGAAAAGTCATATTCTTTCAGGAGGATTGGTCTATAAAACACTTGTAATTTCAATTCAAACTTTCTAAAACACTAAAACGAATTTACGGAACCTTTATTTGTGAATGCTAAGGTGTAGAAAATAGTTGTTTGTCCATGGAGAATGGATGTAGAAACAAAAGCCAATTGGTTGCTGTTATGGTGCATAGAATGTGTGTAAAAGTAAGTCTGTTACTCTTTATTCCATGCAATATACATAAATGACCTGATATATCATTTAAACAGAGGACCAAGAACTGGTACAAATTCTATGTTACATTTCTTTAATTGCCATTAATTTATACTGTGATGTATAAATAGTGAAACAGTATCTAAACCTCGGAAGCTTTATTTCAGTTCTGTAGAATAGCTAAGTACCAAAATGGGTAATCCTAATTAAGAACGTTTTGCTGCACTTTGCAATGCAATCATCATTAAGAGAATACTGTGTGCATTTGGCATACAAAACTACTTAGGCAGTATTATTTGCTACCATGTAATAACCGTCGTGTAAGAAAGTTTTGCTTTATTTCCTCCTTATATAGTATTCAAGTACATAGCAGGATGTGCTAAATAAGTGTTTAAGGAGGGAAAATTGTCTGCAGTTATAAAAAATCCATCAAACTGCCTAGCTCCAGAAGGTTTCCAGACTAACCTCTAATAAGGTTATACCACATTAATAACACTGGTCGACAAAAATATTTGTTTCTTAGGCCTGAAAAAGAAATTGTTTTTTTGTTTAGATATACTCAACTTGAGTGAGTGAACAGCAAAATGTTTGCATCATCCACTAATTTTTAGGGGTTGAGTTTCAAAGAAATTTAACTATTATAATGCTAATTGGGTTACAGCACAAACTACTAGGTCTAGAAGCTTCCACCTATAGAAATAAATTCCTTCAACAAAGAGATAATCACAAATGAGGGAGTTTTCTAAATTCAAAGAAAGGGTTGAAATTTCAGGATTTTTTGAAAATGGACAGGGAACAATTAAATTGAGCACAGAGGATCTTCATCAAAACCTCAACAAAAGGCCAAAAACATATGTTTTATAGATAAAACCGTGCCTTGTCCTATTCCTCTTAAACTGCAGGTGTGACATCTCTCGCATTAGTGTCCAGCAGAAACCAGTAACGTTCATTAAGCAAAAATAACAATCAGTTACTTAATGATGAAACACCAAAAGACCTTGATTTTTAGTACCTTTTAACCATCCAATCAGTCCCCTGAACAACTGTTACTTGATGTTATAATACACACATACAACACAAGAAACCGGGACAGAGTGGATGCACCATATCTCAGACTGCACAAGTCCTCAAGGTACAACAAGTTAAGTGGTATACAAATATTTAATTCACTTCCTTCAGAAACACGCAGTACAAATATTCAAAGATTTAAGGAAAAAATATATAAATGGCTAGCAAAAACTCCTTTCTACAATACTCAAGAATACTTAGATATAAGTAAACATGACTTTAAAACATATGTAAATATTAGGATCCCTTCAGTGTATATATATCTAGAAATTTTTGTTTGTTTCATTAGTTGTAAGTTACAGACGAAGCCTATTGTAATTATTGTAATTACCAAATGGTGAATAAACTTATTATTATTATTATTATTATTATTATTATTATTATTATTATTATTATTATTATTATTATTATTATTATTATTATTATTATTATTATTATTATTATTATTAATCATCATTGTCATCACCAATCTTACATCCAAAGAGAGGATAGAGATGGGTAGTAATGATTTTTGCTTCACCTGCATGCATTTCTCAGTTAACACTCTCCATGGCAATTACAGGGTGCCCAGTTCGACCTGGAGCTTTCGACGAATGCTAAGTTAGCTACCCCTCCATCGGTGTATCATCAGCTTATCACTGAGATCCTGGGACATTACCGGAATTACACTCCGGTATTTACTGATGGTTCCCAGGTGGATGGGGCTACAGGGTGTAGTTTTGTGCATAACGGTGAGACTCACAAGTACCGTCTTCCAGACTTGAGTTCCGTTTTTACCGCCGAGCTGTTTGCAATCTTTTATTTCATCCTTTTTATCTCCAGTTCCGATCCTGGAAATTTTATCATCTGCTGCAACTCTCTGAGCGCACTGCAGGCATTGCAACAGTTTGTCGGCACGTCAGCACTAATTATGAAAATTCAGACACTCGTTTCGCAGTTACTCTCACGTGGATACCAGATTGTTTTTACCTGGACCCCTGGCCACGTAGGCATTCCCGGTAATGAAGTGGCTGATGAGGCTGCTAAGTCTGCCTGCCGTTTGCCAGAGATTTTTACACGCAGTCTTCCTTACACGGATGTACAACGGTACTTCCGTCGCCATCTTTTATCTGTCTGGCAACAATCATGGGAAGCGTTGGATATCACTGGCACTCAATTGCGGACGATCAAGGAAACGGTGCAACCTTGGATAACATCTTCAAGGGATACCAGGCGAGCAGAAGTCATCTTGGCCCGCCTGAGAATAGGTCACACGCGCATCATGCATGGACACTATCTGCGTGGTGAGCCAGCGCCGATATGTTCCACCTGTGGCATTCAGTTCTCAGTGGCCCATGTCCTAGTTGATTGTCCGCGCTACAATCATGAGTGCCAGTTGTTTGGCCTGGGTTCTACTTTAAAGTCGATCTTAGGCGACGACCCGGTAGCTGTGGATTCAGTGCTGTGGTTCGTCGGCAGCATTGGCTTTGGTAAGCAAGTTTAAATTTTATTTCGTGGTTTTACTTTTTACCTTTTATATTTTATCTGCTTACCTTTTTAGATCACTTTACATGTTTTAACTGTTTTGAGCTTACCTTTTAGAGAAGTTTTAAGTCTTAACTGTTTTAGCTTTTATCTGTTTTACCTTCCGTTTTAATATTTAACTTTGAGTTTTAAGTGGTGGTGAGTTTTATCCGTTTTTTTAATCTTTTGACTTGGGGCTCTAATGACCTAGCTTTCGACGGGCCCTTAAACCCTAATCACTCACTCAGTTAACACTGTTTCAACATGTTATGTGATACTGTTAATAAGAATTTAAAGAAGGGAAGAAGTGATTTCCACTTCACCTGCATGCATTTCTCAGTTTACACTGTTTCAACATGTTATGCGAGACTGTCAATAAGAATTTAAAGAAGAGTAGTAGTGATTTCCACTTCACCTGCATGCATTTCTCAGTTTACACTGTTTCAACATGTTATGCGAGACTGTCAATAAGAATTTAAAGAAGAGTAGTAGTGATTTCCATTTCACCTGCATGCATTTCTCAGTTAACACTGTTTCAGCATGTTATGCGAGACTGTCAATAAGAATTTAAAGAAGGGTGGTAGTGATTTCCACTTCACCATACTCCATTAAGCCTCGTACCTGCCACCTGCTGCAGCCCTCCATGTTCACACATTGTCACTATTGTATGACCTCCAATTTGAAAATAACTTTACCAAGCAACAAAAGATACACTGTACACAACATAAAATGCCAGGAAATTAACCTAAAAATGTTCTAATCCACAACTTGGGGTGTTTTTAATGCTAAAATCAATACTTTCGGGATATTGATGACCCTAGCTATTGAAAACTGGGTGATGGAGAGATTTATTAGTGGTTTTGGATTGTGACTGGTAGTGCTGCTGCAGTGGGGGACCTGGGTTCAGTTCTTGGTACTGGTGTGGGGATTTTTTCCCCCTGGGAGACCTGGTCCAGGATGCACTCAGCCTCAGTTGGTCCCTGAGAGGTGAATTAAAGAGCTTCTTGATTGAAAAGTAGCGGACCCTGGTCGAGAAGACCACATAACCGGCCAGGAGGGACGTCCCACCTCCAGTACTGCACCCCACTCATGACGCCTATGATGGGCAGAGATGGGAGATGCAGTGATCGGGCAGTAGGCCTTGACCTGGATGGGCTGTTGTGCCATGGGGTTATGTTGGTTATTTCCTCTAAAACTGAATCAGAATTCACAACTCAAGACCTTACTAAACACGGCTGTTCTGCTCTATTATAATCTTGACACAAAACACTGCTCAACTGTCCTCGGCTAGCTCTGACAATTCTATGCATTAACTAAGTCACTAAAAACTGACTCTTGATGATAAACTCACTTAAATAGGCCCAACACTAACCAACTTCTATGTGCGTCCGACTTGCTTATATACCTGAGAATGAGGTACCTGCAATTTCTCTGAAATCCACATTTTGCGAAGATTCTCATTGAAGCACAGTATTCAAAGCTTCTCGAACTGTCTGGAATTGGCCTTTGTTCTTAGCCAACATAATGCGCACTGCCTAGCAATGTCGGTATGAGGCAGCGGACCTGGGGTCTTCTTCAATGTGCAGCCAGTGCCACAATACTTCTGTAATATTAAACATTTTGAGCTGTTTATGTGTTAAGTGATGTGTAAACAGTATGCAATTTCAAAACCAGCATTGGCAATTATGAGAGTTTTTCCTATTACTTCATCATGTATCTCTTACTTATTACAGAATATGTAATGAAATAATTTCTATGAATGTTTATCTTTATTAAAATGATGTGGATGGAAAAGTGAGAAGTGTGGGTGTAGAAACTCATGTGATTAATCAGAGGTTTTAAAAAACATTAACTGTTTCATGTTGAATATTTAATGTGCTGAACTTCAATTTATGCTTGTGAATGTGCCAGAAAAATTCCATCCATTGTATTAACTATTATTTGCATACTAAATTTTTATAACCACTTCAAGAAAATATTTTAAAAATAACAGTTGCAGGAAATCTTAAGCTTTCAAGTTTTTGCATGTAAGATAGGTTGCCTGTGTTGTCACAAGCTGAAGTCCAAACTTCGGCTATTTAACAACCATCTGAATTTCCATTCCAGTGAGGCTCTCCATAATCTTCAGATGGAGCCTCTTGAATAACTGAATTCTACAACAATTAAATGTTGTAATGAAGAATGGGAGGTTTTTAAATCACCACCCTATGATAAATTCCTACAGTTATATGTGTTTACAATAAATGGAATAGATCCACAGCTGACTCTTTCCAACATGAATTGCATTAAAAGCCAATGTTGTAATAGGATAAGTGATGACCACTTGGTAGGTCTTCCGAGACTTTGCACGTCATCATTGGTGGCAAATATCGATAACCTTGTTAAAAATAAGATGTGTTTGTAAAGTCACTAAAAGAAATATGACATATAAAGGACACGATATCCACAGTGTGTTGTGTTAAATATATTTAAGAATATCAAAATTTATTCAAGCTACCATGAAACTTGGCAAACAGTAGTCCATCTTTTGCAACATGTAGTAGGCTTACGTTGCAGTAAAATGTGAGAGTAGGTGAAAACAGGTCTGCCCGCGCTGTGCTCTTCTGACTGCGGTTGGGTATTCTGCCCTATATGAAGAATTTGTAAACACAATTAGCAATTCTCTTTATACACTTAATTCCCATTCATTCCTTGATTATTGTAGCTAAGGACTAGGACTAGGAAGTTGAAAAATCCTTTCTTTTTCTAAAGCCTGAACATAACACGCAATATATGTTCATTATGGGTCATTACAGCCCAGAAAATGACAGACTTTATTTATCTGTTTTTTTTTTTTTTTTTTTTTTTTTTTTTTTTTTTTTTTTTTTTTTTTTTTTTTTAGTTTTTTTAGTTCAAATGCCTTCATTAGCCTTTTTGTTTCACTTAACTGCTTTTTATTTATTTATTTTATTACTTTTTTTTTTTTTTTTTTTTCAACTTTACCTTCTTTTGACTGTCTTCTTCCTGTCCAACAGTCTAATCTCTATTCCAATTTCTTTTAACTAATCCTGTGAGAAAGTTCTGAACATTTTTAAAATCCCATTTTTTTTTACTGACTTCGTGGCAATGACCTTGACCAAACGGCAGGAGTGCATAGGCTGTACTTGCCTTTTGTTTGATTGAATTTCACAATTTGTGGGAGAAATTCCAGTTATACATACGCCTAAAGGTAAGGCTTGTAAAACTTTGTGTGAATTTGGAGCGGCGGTATTTTTTACTGATGGAAGTATTTCTCCAAATAATGTGAGATAAAAGTTAGTGTTCAAAAGCAGTTCCATGTCCAGCAGCAAGTGTATTAAACGTTGGAAACAGTAATCACAGAAAAATTGAAATTATTAATTTCTATCACCCCTTTTTCAGCTTTTAGGCCCTTTGTTTGTATAGCTTTGAGAATGAGTTGGAGACAACTTGAAACTCGAGTCAGTTTGTGCAAAAAGAACTTGCAACATTACTAAGATAAGTGAAGTTTTTAGTTTCTAATTTGTTCTTAATTTAGAACATTTTTAGGTACTTTTAAAGGTCTTTTAGACAACTTAAGGGTCTTCAACTTCAGAGACCTACTAATGACAAATCCTCCATTTCAGATTATGCACAGAAGCAGTTTCTGGTGAAAGCGATGGTGATTTGCCAATGCCCTCTGCTGAAGCCCTAAAGAGAAACACACACTTCAGTTTTGGAGAAGATTGTCTGGAATATGAAAGCCAAGAAAGTGATGTCAAACAAATACCATCAGTAGAAAATCATGTTGAGACAGAAAAATCTGGCAACTGTAGTGATGGGGGAGGAGTTTATAGCGTGGCATTATTGAGCCACAATCATGATAGGTTATACAACTGTAACAGTTGTGATAAGGGCTTTAGTCAGTTGTCAGCTTTGAAATTACATAATTTGATACATGAGGGTAAAACACCTTACAAGTGTAACAGTTGTGATAACAGCTTCACTCAGTTGTCAGACTTGAATGCACATAAGTTGATACATGAAGGTAAGAAGCCCCACAAGTGTAATGTTTGTGATAAGAGGTTCTCTTGGTTGTCAGGTTTAAAATCGCATATTCTGATACATGCAGATAAAAGGCCCCACAAGTGTGAAGTTTGTGATAAGAGGTTTATTTATTTGTCACGTTTGAAATTACACAGTTTGACACACGAGGGTATAAAGCCTCATAGTTGTGAAATATGTGCAAAGAGGTTTACTCGCTTGTCAGATTTGAAGTCACATATTGCCACACATGAAGGCAAAAAACCTCACAAGTGTGAAATTTGTGAGAAGGGATTTACACGGTTGTCAGATTTGAAGGCTCATATCTTGATACATGAGGGCATAAGGCCACACAAATGTGAATATTGTGACAAGAGCTTTACTTATTCGTCATCTTTAAAGTCGCATATTATGACCCATGAGGGAAAAAAGCCCTATGAGTGTAAAGTTTGTGATAAGAGTTTCACTCGCTTGTCACATTTGAATGCACATAATTATCTCCATGAAGGTAAAAAGCCTCATGAGTGTGAAACATGTGGTAAGACCTTTACTGTATTGTCAAGTTTGAGATTACATAAATTGATACATGAGGGTGTGAAGCCTCATCAGTGTGAAATTTGTGAGAAGAGGTTTATTCGGGCATCAGATTTAAAAGTACATATTCTGCTACATCAAAACAAAAGAGTAGCACTAGTGTGAAGAGCACACTGAGTTGTCATAATTGAAATTTCATGACTTAATTCAAGGACTTTTCTCTTTTCAACCTCCGATAGCTCTGCAAGGTATTCCAAGTAATGTTAGGAGGTGCTGTGTGAATGGCTGTTCTCCCACTCAGCTTCACTACCAAGGTGATCTGATCAGTAAAGCTCTTCTAGACTTCCCTTGCTAAGTCCATGCTAACACCCTGAAAATTGCCTTGCATTTAAAACGGACCTTGAAACCCTGAAATTCACCTTGATCTTCAAAAAGTCTCCTTGAATTTTTCTAAAACATGTCTATGTTACATTCTGAGGTCACCATCGTGCACTTGAGATATATGCTTCTCCGGGTGCGATAGTGGAATGGTTGATACTCTTACATGTGACTTATGAAAGTCTTCCTCCACTGCGTTCTATCCAACCAAGGTTAAAGCTACATGAACGCTTAACCCGCCAGTTGCACTACAGTTTCTTCACCAGCTCACTAATTTGTACTTTTATACAAGTTGTGTAGGCCACGTCTTATAGATTAAAACAAATGTTCCATAGAAAAAATATTGTACATATTAAGGGTTACATTCCATGTTTCGTTCTGATAAAACCTTTTTAATAATTGGTGTAAACCTTAGATCTACAGTATTTCTCAGAATTACTGATTTCTCAGAACAAAAAAGGTGGACTTCATATTCAGAGGATCATAGTGCTCCCTCTTGTATCATTAAGCTACGGGGGTGTGATAAACAATGATGTCATTAAAAAGAATATGTTCTGGAGTTCCTTTCTAAATTTTAGCTCCATGTGTGTATACCATGTATCATAGGTTATTTTCATTTGTCAGTTTAGCTCTTTCCCAGTATTGTTTATAAGTTTGCATGTCTCCCTGAAAAGGAATTTTATCCTGGAAATCACCTTGAGTTTGGTTTTCAAATTTTGTTAGACACCATGCAAGTCCAAGTTGCACGGTGTTGTGCTTCTACAGGAAGAATGTGCCGTGTGTATGGTGAGAAGGTTATGGGGTATGGAAAAACCTGCTGTTGCTGAAGATTGTCGGGGATGAGTGTTTAATAAACCTTCCTACAGCACATGCCTAGCAATAAGTGCCTTCCATCTTTACTTACACTTGGAAACTATTTTGGGGAACTGCAATAATCTAAAGGAGGCCGTGCATATTGGCTCAAGAGACAGACGGCAGTAGGTTTTGCATAGAGCACAGCTAAGCTGGTTATGACAAAGGTTTCAATCTTCATGAGATTATATTGAATAATAATAATAATAATAATAATAATAATAATAATAATAATAATAATAATGATAATAATAATAATAATAGATTTTATTGTCATTAGGCCTGTTACAGCAATAGTCAACGTCAGTGTAGTTTACATGTTACATATAACAAATAGATTCTAGCAAAATTATATATACATACATATTTACAAATATCAGTTATAAGAATAATGCTATCGATATTCGCTATGACCTACTATATATTACTTTTAGTGCAATCAGTTGTCTTATAGACACAAGTATGGAGCGTATATGGATATATCCATTTGCGAGTGGCAATGTACATTTCAAAGATAAGATACAATAACAGTGATATTTACAGCTGAGTTGAATTTTCAAAATATTCTTGTAGAGAGTAGTACAGATTGTTTAATAATCTGTCATAAAGTCTACGTTCAAATCTATTATACATCAGTTGAGTTACCTCATTTGATAGTGCATTATACATTTTTATACCTAATGCTTCAAAGCTATTTTGTGATTTTGACAGTCTATTATAAGCTGTATCAATTTGGTTTGTATTTCTTGTGTTATATTTATGGATATCCTGTCTATAGTGATAATCAGATATATTCTTTTTTATATAAATGAGGACTGTATAGATATACAAGTTCACTACTGTCATTATTCTTAGTTGTACAAATAGTGGCTTACAATGTGCCAATTTATCTGCATCCGATATTATTCGAATGGTCTTCTTTTGCAATAGTAGGATATTACTGATATATGTACTATTACCCCAAAGTATAATACCATATGTTATACTGCTGTGAAAGAAAGCAAAATAAGCAGTTCTGAAGTAAGCTTTTTAGGTTTTTTAAGAGAAATATTACCCTTGAGAGCCTAGCAGTGATATGTTTAATATGAGGCTCCCAAGTGAGTTTGTTGTCAACTATTACACCGAGAAATTTGACTTCTCTGTTATTATTTAAGCTTGGCAGGTCTTTTAGTGTAAATAATAGTTGTGTTTTTTGTTCATTAAGTAAGAAGCCATTTGTCCTGAACCAAATATCTGCCTGCCTCAAGGTATCCTCAGCAATTGTTTTTAGATTTATAAAGTCTGTGCTGGTATTAAAGAAGGTAGTATCATCTGCATATAATATTGTATGAGTATTTATAAATGAAGGCAGATCATTGATCATTAATGCGAACAGTAAAGGTCCAAGAACGGAACCCTGTGGCACCCAACATTTTATCTCTGTCATTTTTTATCTATCACTTCCAACACATACAACTTGATAGCAATTTATTAGATAAGACTGAAAGAGTTTCAATGCCATATCTCCTACACCATACAATTTAAGTTTATTTATAAGGTGTGTATGATTCACACAGTCAAACGCCTTGCTCAAGTCACAGAAGGTGGCCTGAGCTATACTTTTAGTTTCAAAAGTAGTGAGTATCTTTTTCTCTAACAGAACTATGGCATCAATTGTTGATCTGCCTTTTCTAAAACCGAACTGGACTTCACTAATTATGTTGGCTGCTTCTAAATAATTACAAAGTTGATTGTACATAATCCTTTCAAACACTTTCGAAATTATCGGAACGTTATTGGTCGATAATTTGGTGGGTCGCTTTTATCTCCTTTTTTGAAAATTGGGACGACTCTTGAGAGTTTTAATTTACTGGGGAAATTTCCTTCAGACAAACATTTATTAATACAATATATTAGTGGATGCAATATGTGTTCTATTACTTGTTTAAGAAGATTATTAGATATATCATAAATGTCCGTTGTATCAGATAGTTTCAGTTGTTTAACAGTATTTAATACAATTTCTGAGGTAACTTCGTGAAATTCAAAGAGACCTTGTTCATATCTCTGTTTGCACTTTTCTATTAGTTCTATTACTGATTCCTTGGGCTTTGTTAAGTTACGTCCTATATCATCCACCGATTTTATAAAAAAAGTGTTAAATTCATTAGGTGTTATCTCGATATCATCCCTATTATCTCTTTTTGCTGTCAAATTTATCAGATTCCACGCCATTTTACATTTATTATTGGACGATTAAATGCTTTGAAGATTATACTGTTTCTTAGTTTCATTTATGGCGTGCTTGTATTCCTTTCTGATCTTGAGGAAGGCAGATTTGCTCTTGTCTGACTTATCCCCCCTGTATAAATCTAAATACATATTCACTTTATGTTTCATGTTTGCAAGTTGAGGTGTGTACCAATTATTCCTTTCCTTTTTAACAACTTTTTTCTTATTATCAATATTATTAATTTTACATTTTCTTTGTGGAAAGCATGTTTCATAGATATTTAGAAACATAGTAAAAAATCTTTCAAATAAATCATTTGCAGATAATATGCTAGAAAGATATGAGTTACACAACATATCATATCATTCAGTTTCGCTTAGCACTTTCATAAAGTATGAAATTTTGTCATTAGTTGTAGGTCTAGTAACTACAATCTTCGACTTTGTTGGTTTCTTGTTAATAGTTTTTGTATTACTAATTTTAAGCCAAACAGAGTCATGGTCAGAATACAAAAAGACATTCGTGTCACAAGTTACTAAGGTTAGATTGATGTTTGTGAATATGTTGTCCAGACATGCTGTCAGTCTGGTGGACTTGTAATTTGTACAATTAAAATTGAACTGCTGGAGAATATTTTGAAAGTCAACTACAGTCTGTTTCTTCTCTCTTATATCAAAATGTGAGTTAACATCCCCTCCAATTACAATTTTCAAACGTTTCCACTTTGGCCCAGTAAAAGGAATTCAAGAAATCCTCAAGCTTTTCAAGAAAAACCCTTGGATCACCTTTTGGGGATCTGTAAATTGAAACTACTACTATTTTATATTCCTTCAAAATTACCCCAGCTACTTCAAAATCTAGTTCAGCGCACCAAGTGCAAAGGTCTACCTGCTCACAGTGTTTTGTTAGATTTTTCCTTATGTATACAGCAACCCCACCATGCATATGTTCCCTGCTGAAACTACTTACTAGTTGGTAATCTTCTAAATTCTTATATACTATCTTTCTTTCATAGAAGTTTGAAAACAGTGTTGTTGTAATTAATTTAATTTAAAAGGTGAGTTAATTAATAACACTGAACAACACTTACAATATATTTCTCCGGTACGCGTTTCGAAGGTATCAACCGAACATCATAATTATTTTCCACTGCAAATTCATTAATAAGTAGTAATTTGTTACCCATGCCTTGAGTGTTAACATAACCTATTTTGAGATCATTTATATTGCCCAAATAACACTGACTTAACCTAAGTTTAGTACTTTTCTGTTCATCTTGATTTATATTTGATTTTTCTGTTCTAAAAAAAGAGCACTCTTTAGATTACTATCAGTTCTTTTCACTATTGATTCACCATGGTCTTCAGCCGCAGCTTCTGCCGTCTCCTGCTCACCCACTACACTGCATCCAAAAGGCAGGGGAATACTCTGCAGTTTCTTCTTCTTCCTTAGTAGTTCACAATCTGTTTCTTCCCGTTTTTGTTAAAGTGCAGACCATGTTGTGTGTGTAAGTCTCGTTTAAAATCACTAACATCTGCTACACGCACATGTTTGAATTTATTTACCACATTCTTTACCATTTCATTACATTGCTTCACTGCCTTATTAACATACGAATTAGGATCCAGGTCATATCTATTTGGTACATTCACCAATAATACATTTGTGTGATTTAGGAGTGGTAGCACTTTTAACAGGCTTTTTTTCACATTCACTGCATTCTCATGGGCTATATCATTGGTTCCTCCGATAATTACCACATGGTCCTTTGAGGTTAAGTTTGATGTGAACACTTTAATATTGTTCACTACTTCACTTACTGGAGCACCTGGTTTCGCTATTCCTTCAACCGTTAATTCTCTTTGTGATTCTGCTAAGAGGCTACTAATGCCCCTACCATGACTATCAGCAAACACTAACTTTTGCACTGGTCTTCTCGTTGGTGTCCTCGTCTGCTTGTCCTATTAAACTTGCATCTTCACGTAGCTTTGGTACTTAAGCCAGCACGTCTCCACTACTGTGACCAGATAAGCAAGAAAATCTGTTGTTCACTTTTATATTGTTACTTTGTAGCTCCATTAGGGCTGCTTTTGTAGATCTATGAGGTTTTCGCCACACACCAGCTTCATTGTTCCGCTTGGAGTTAATTTTCTCTATCATTTGTTCCAATTTCTTGTTTTCTTCATGCAGGCGATTGATTTCTGCCCTGGCTTCCTTTAAGTCTTTTGTAACTATCCCAATTATAAGTTGCAGCGACTGATTTTTTTCTTTTTCATCCGCCGCAGTCACGTTTCCACATGTCAGTTTGTTTGATGTCATTATTAACTTATTCTCACATCCCTTCATCCTACCCTTATTTCTGCATGCATCTTTTTCATTGTAGTTACTATTTATATCAATTTTCTTCACTTTTGGCACCACTTTAGCACTCATTTCCTCAAAATTTCCTAACTTGGTTCTATAGTGACTCTGACTGTCCGTCATCATGTAGAATCAAAGTAGCTTAAGGCTGTAATGAATGTTTGATAATTAGACTATGTCACTATTCATATTGGTTTCGATTTCACGTCCTATCGGAGGTTGAAAAAAAATAGCCCTCATACATAAGGGTAAATAGCCCTAATTTTGAAATTTGTGATAACTTATCAAGCATGAAAAGACAAAAGGTTAGTCATGGATATGCTATAAGCTATAGGTATACTTGGAAACTTTTGTGATAAGAGCTTTACTTACTTGTTGGCTTTAAAATTGCATAGTTTGATTCATCAACACAAAAAGCCACACAAATTACAAGTATAACCAGTATAACATTCATTTGGTGCCAAAAGGCAGTAATGGGTTTCACTCGATGCTGGATTACCGCCATCAGTATTTGAAATGCAAAGTTAAGATGTATTTTATATTACCACTTATAATAAAATTGCAGCTACCCCGTTGTATAGATGATTACCGTCACATCAAGGTCACAATCATATTAAAAGCCCAACCTATTGCAGACCATCACACAGTGGTTCCTCATTAAAGAGACCTTGCTAATGTTTCTTTCAAGACACTTCTAGTTGAATCATATAAAAATATTATCATGTTTGGCACTCAGTGGCAGTTATAAGAGTTTCAGTGCATACCTTTCAGTATGGCAGTTGTTGCACAAGCCATGACGTGATTATTGTAAATTTGTTTTCGGATACTACGCTTTTGTATTTGTATCGTTATTTAAGTGATGACATGATTGATGGATTTTTATTCACATTGTGATCATCTCCAAGAGGTATTTTCTTGCTTGAACCAGGTTTATCTTACTCTTAAATGTAGCTCTACCACTTCACCAATGTCCTTTCTTGGGCATCTAGCTTTTAGACTGTATTACATTGACAAGGATACAACTTGAGCTCTTAGAAATTTTCCAAAATCTTACGGGTCTTGGCAAAGTTCATGGTGGTGCAAAAACTTTCAGCACGTTTATTCTTGACTTTGCCACTATCGCTGAGCAACTTAAATCACCTTCAACGTAAAGATATTCTGTTCCTTGGGGGGGGGGGGGGGGGAATGGGCTGATGGCAATCGAGAATCTGCCGGTGTTAGCCTTTGCGGGTTTCAGTTTACTATTCTGTTTGAGAGGTAGAACTGGAACTTAAAAATTCAATGCCACAACTGGGATTTGAACCACAGACCTTCCGCTTACCAGGCGGCTGCTCTACTTCCCAAACTTTGCCCACACACGGCTTGTGTGTTTAAAAACACCAACAGTAAGTTTGTTGGCATAAATAAATAATAATTGCTATTCTGTCTTTGTTTCCTCCAATTGGATGGCAGTAAAGTGGCCTTAGCGATTATCCTTTCACAATAGTTTCCCTAAGGTCAGCTCGTGATATAGCGCATGCATATTCTATGTATTGTTAAAACGCACCCTAATTTTCGTTTTGAGAAATATTGTCGGTATCTCAAGTTCAAGGATTTTACTCTAGAATGTGACAACCAGACCCTTACATAACCCCGGATGCCTACTGTCCATTCCAAACCAGAGTGCCCTCTGATTAAACAAAAACACGTGCTTCTGCTTGTCATGAACATAGGACACTCTTATGCCAATATTGTTAGCTAATGCTGGATTTCTGACAATGAAGTCATTAATCCTCTTTCTCTCCAATGTTTTTCACTGATGGATGGGGCACTAGAAGTGGCCGAGCATATTTGAAGGTGGTCTCGGTCCATTTCCTCTTGCAAATCACATAGAGGACAGAGTGGTGAAGAATATATCCCAATTTTGTTTAAATGTTTTGCCAGACAATCATGTCCTGTAATCAACCTGAAGGTTGCAACTGCCATTTTTTGAGGATACTCAGGAATTACTGTTTGAATGTTTGGTAGATCCCATCTTTTATTTTTTAATTTTTCATAATAATATTTTGCAATAATTTTTTTGAATTCAGAGTTGACTAATCTTTTAGCTGCATAAAAGATTAGTCAACTCTGAATTAAAAAAATGCCAATGTAAACAGTTTTTTAATAAATGTATTATACCATAAATAATTGGGATGGGAAAGGTGCAGAACTGCACCTTTTATTAAGGTTACTCTAAGAACTGATTGCTAAAGATAGTGACTGATTAGATGTTACAAAATACAATTTTGTTAATGTCACCTGCTATTGCCCTAACGCTGCAACCTTGCTTGTGTGTTGCCATTGTCTTGCATGTATGAGAAATGCAGCAATGAATTCCCCAAGGTGCTATCTGAGCACCGAATAAACACTTTGCATAATGAATGTGATAAGCAAACAGTCATTCACAATACACTAGCCATGCTAAGCTCAGGTCAAATTTTGTTTTGTAACCACTTGGTGTTTGAATTCTAATGCAGAGAAAGATTGATATAGTGTGAATACCATCTGTTCAAATACAAAAGTGGGAAACCATTAAAAAATGACGAAAACAAAAAAGTGTTCAACTCATTGCTAGAAAAATATCCGTTGCTTGCAGTAGTGCCTATTATAACATACAAGTGTACGGGAGTTTCATTGAAAAGTAATCAAAGCATGTACGGGATATAAACAGACCATATGTGAAACAATGATTCCAATATGCCTACCCAGCCAACTTCAATGAATTTGGATGCTGTGCCTTTGCCTGAGGATTGCGAGTAATGTAAGTAAAATTTTAATTTCCCCATATTTATAACATCAATTGTTACTCCAGGTTCCATTTCGAACTGTGTGATTTTTTTCGCAGGGTGCCATTTTGTAGATGAAATTATGTGCAGCTGTGATATGCAGCAAGAAGCAGCTGTTTAAGGGCGGGGCTTGCGCAGATAGTACAAAGTTTGTTTACAGTGAGAGGCACTGTGGTTTGGAATAGACGTAGCATAGTGGGATATGCATATTACTACATTTAATTTTACCCCTGTGCATGTAAGAAGTGTCAACAAATTTGTAGCCAGTGCATTAGCTCAAGTTTTTATCAATCCTGTTTCATCTTTCACTGGTTCATCAGACTTTACAAGGGTGGTTTGATAACTTTTTAGAAGAGCAAGAAAACATTTGTTTGGTAAAAGACTCATATTTCTCATTGTAAAATTCTTAATATGAATACACTGAGGAGTGTAGAATGCAGTAGAAATCTGGTGAAATTCGTAGTGTAAGAGTAAGATGTTTTTGGAATGGATTTACACGTAAATCACTTATTCACTGAAATGTTAAGCCTGGAAGTTGCACTACCTAACCTTCATACCTGACTATTCTTCCACAAATTAAAAGCTATAGTATTTACTGTCTTCTGCTAGATTTTGGACTTCGTACTAACAAAAAATGCGACACCTTTAATTAACTTTACAGTGTATCACAGCCTGGACTCCGACCACCTTCCCGTGCATTTCGATTTACAGGGTGACATTTCAGACGGTGCCTCTGGCCCTCGAAGGAGGGCTGAGACCGACTGGAATAAGTTCACCATGGAAATGCACAGGATGGCGCAACCCAGGCTGTCATACTATAGCGAGGCAGACATAGATGTCGCCATTGAAAACTTCACTGCCTCGCTACACACGGCCAAGAGAAGCGCTACCACTTACACCACAAGACCACCCGGTTTTTGCACGTACCCCGAGGTAGAGCAACTCATTGCGCGGAGACGACGCTTGACAAGACTGTGGCGGTATACCCGCCAGCCTGAATATAAAGTGCTAGCAAAATGGCTACGCAACATCATTCGGCATCAAATTAAAATCAACAAAACTGAACAGTGGGAAAACAAAATGCTGAGTACCACCCATTCGGACTCTTCCTTGTGGAAATTATTAAAGGCATTTAAGGTCTCCACGAGCGTCAACTCCGCAACTGAGGCGCTGCACACTCATGGCGGCCTGCACTTCTCCGAAGAGGAGAAAGCCGAGGTCTTCGCTGACTGTCTTGAAGATAGATTCAGCGAAAACCCAGTTACCAACCGCGATATAGAACGGGAGGTACAGACATGGGTACAAACCTGGGTGGCGCAGAAGCAAGAGCAACAGCTACCCCTAATAACACCGCAGGAAGTTTACAAGCTCATTAGGAAATTACCTAATGGGAAAGCTGCCGGCCCAGACAAGGTGACTAATGAGAAACTTACGCATCTCCCGAGAAAAGCCCTGGTGCAACTGACCAAAATATTTAACGCCTGTCTGCAGCAAGGCTATTTCCCCTCCACTTGGAAACGAGCCAAGGTAATTATGCTCCCAAAGCAAGGGAAAAGCACCAGACAACCGCAAAATCACCGCCCCATTACTCTCTTGTCTACTATTGGTAAATTGCTCGAAAAACTTATACTTTCTCGACTTCAAAAACAAGTTTCGGAATCCCATGAACTTTCAAATTCACAGTTTGGCTTTCGAAAAGGACATTCTACTGAGTTACAGCTTCTCAGACTAACTGATGACGTAACAGAACAATTCAACAACGGGGCTTCAACGTTGGCGCTATTTCTGGACGTAGAAGCCGCATTCGACCGGTGCTGGCACAATGGCCTTATTTATAAACTGCACCACAATTTCCCGGCTCTTCAAAATTATCTATACTTGCTGCACAATTTTTTAGAAAAACGGAAGTTCTACGTCCAAGTGGGCCGCTCCTCCTCACGGGAGCAAGTGATGCGGGCTGGCGTCCCACAAGGGGCAATCATGTCACCCTTTTTGTACATACTATTCACCAACGATTTCCCAGTGGACGCCAGATGTAAGGTCGCCATGTATGCTGACGACACTGCAATATACAACCACCATAGAAATCCACGATTCGGCCTTGCAGAAATGCAACGTTATGTTAACAACTTCCTCTCATGGCAACATGACTGGAAAATTAAAATTAATCCCAACAAATGCCAGCTGATACATTTCTCTAAGCGGCATCACTCTTTGACAATGGACCTAACGGTCAGTGGTCAGGTATTGCACTGTCGTCGGCAAGTTAAATACTTAGGGGTTACCTTGGACCGCACAATGTGCTGGTCCACCCACATAAAAAATAGCGCCAACAAAGGCAGACAGCGGCTAAAGTTATGCGCCCCCATCTTCCGCAGCAAACAGCTGCAATTGAAATCCAAACTCGTCCTGTATAAAGCTTTCATCCTGTCAGTGGTTCTTTACGCGTGTGTGGCCTGGGCAAACGCCTCAAAAACCGCCCTGAAGACTGTCCAAAACCTCTCCCTCCGAAAAATCCTCTCTGCTCCCATCCTAACCACTAACCAAACCCTTCACCACGAAACCCAGATCCCATCCATACCCGAGGCAATAACAAAAAGAGCCGCTGTCGCGTGGGCGCGCATCAGGAATCACCAAAATGACGTGATTGCCAATATTGGCAAGGGCGAGCCAAAGCATCGTAAGCATGCTAGAATTAAAATGTTCTAGACATTGCATGGCTCGCCGACTGATGCGCATCCATGCAACCCAGGCCCTAGGCCACACACTCCGGAAGAGGTCTGTGCCTCGGAAACGCCACAGGAGCTGTAACCTGGTCCGCACAGGAAAGCTGCGGAAAAACTGTAAATAGTGAAATGTATATAGTGCAGTGTAAATATGTATATACGAGTGTGTGTGTGTGTGTGTGTGTGTGTGTGTGTGTGTGTGTGATGGGAAATATGTGTGGTATGCCCAGGAGTGAGTGAGTGTATATAAATTAAAAAAAAAAACTATCAAAAACAGACAGACAAAAGACTGAGAATACGCCCAAAAACTGTTCTCGGTGGGCTAAAGCCGCTCACTGTATGGGTTTTTTGATGATATAAAAGCTAACAAGAGTACCCATGTAAATATTGTAAATTATAATTAATGTCAATTTTAGCCTGTAAGCCGGGCCCCTCTGTACCGGCACCAGGCAAATTTTTCCTCAATAAAATAAGTCTAAAGTCGACGCATCAGTCGTAGTGATACCTTCCACGAGGAGACTTCGACAACGCCACTGAGGATGTCTACCGCAGTTGTAGACGAAACGTCTGGAAGACAGATCTCCAGCAGACCACGGCATAACAACCCGGAAGATATTTCTTTCTACAATTTAGACGCCGGCCGTGAAAGCCTACGTAGCTTTGCAATGTTGTGTACCAACAATTCCTCCATTACCCTCTCATCCTAATTGCTGCCATTATGCCCTCATTGCATAATATATTATTCAATGTGATATTTGAAATACCACCTCGATGCATTGATCATCGATCGTCGCTGTGTATTCTGCGCGTCCTACTTCTATGCTCTGTAGCGTATTATTACTCTATGGCAAAAATACACCTTATGGACGTTGCTAGGGTGTTCTGTGGGGCCTTGGCAAGATGGTGTTCACAGAACACTCTATTAGGCTTGTGGGTACAACGCCAAAAATTTCTTGTAAAAGAGCGTTTTAAAAGGCTACACTTGGTGGATTCCAGCCCCTGAAGGTGGACACGTCAATTTTGAAAGCAACGGTTAAATTATTGTGGTAAGTTTGAATGACATTCTAGTACTTATCAATTTTTAGATGGAAGCCAATTACCTAAAATTAGCTGTACGAAAGAATACAAAGTGACTTGACATGCTTTAACGCACGTTGTGGATTTATCCTTTCATTATCATGACTGATGCTTCATTATATCTGGTTTATGAAAAATTACAGAAGAAAAGTACTTTACTTCGGTGTTCAACTTCTCTGCACAGATGAAGAAAAGTACGTACAATTTAGCATCAAACAGTATTACCATGAGATATTCCTTATACTCTTGGACTAGATAGGTGTTGTAAATGTGTAAAATGACTTGTTATTTGTATCTCCCATTTCTAGCGTCAGCAATGTCCCCTATGTTTAATTAAGTGCTTTAACTGGTTAACATAGCTTACTTGCTAAAACAAATCGATTTTCCCCACATTTTTAACACTATTGCCTTGGTAATTATGTATAAATCGATCCCTCAAGAAAATAAGTAAAATACAGCGCAACGGACGGAGTTTTTGAAGTGAAACTTCGTATGGGAGGGCTTTGAAGTTCTGATCCGCAACCTTTTTGTGTGTGGTGGCGGTAAACACTGTCTCGGGTAGAGTGGGAGCAGTGTCTCGCTTGCCTTTGGGTATCTACGCTCTTCTCGCTTCCTTTCCCGTCCGTATACTGCATTCAGGTGGCGTGGCGATCACTGAGTACAGCTGTTGGTTGTCAACATGTGCATAACCAACGTATTGTTTAGTGTTCTTGTTGTTTATAATCTATCTTCTTCATTAAAATATAAACTTTTGTTTTGAATATACCTAAGTCTGGTGCAGAAAGAACCAGAGCATGGCACAAGAGAAAACGTGGGTGAAGTGAAAGTTGAGAATGTGAAAAAAAAGAAAAAGTAGATCAGAAATTGAATGAGATAGTAGGGAAAGGAGTAGAATACATGCTAGTTTGGATGATGTAAATAATGAAGACAATGAACCAGCAACTAGCACCTTTAGCTCAGCCACCTCCTCTTGCACCTACCAGTGATAATTTACAGCATTCTCATTTTAACAAATTCAAGACTGCACACATAATATTCTCAATCGAGATTTTGCATATAATCCATTTGGTTTGAAGTGTAATTTAATGTAGATAAATGAATGATAAACACAATTTATGCTATCCAAAAGTGATTGATGAATAATTACAATGTTTCCCTGTACTACAAATGTTTCACTTCTATTGTGTGTCTTTAACACCCTTTCCTTTTTATACCTGATTTTGATTTTGAAAGTTTTATTTGGTGGTCAAGTTTCACCTTTGATTTACTAGCAAATTTTGTATGTATGAAACAGCGGTTTTGTTTCGCTTAGACGGCAGCTATTAAGCATATAAATATTTATAAATGAGTCTAATATACACTAAAATGATTTATTAATGAATTTACAATGACATTGCAGCATAAACGCACTGTTTTAAAACGAAAAGTTTGATTTCGTGGATAGCACAAGGTGCTGAAACTGTTGTAGTGCAAGAACGTCACAAGTCTGTATTCAAGATTACTGCATCACATTGTGTATCCCACAACGCAGTATTCTGCGGTGACCTATGAGCGCAATATGTAGGCCACTAATGAATGCTTTTCGAATGTACAGAAAATATTCAGTTGGCTTAACATGATATTTATGCTATTTGTACTCTGCCTAACTTTTCACATGTTTTATGTATATGTTGTTACCGTTGCACTATGGTATTGTGAGCATTTAAGCTTATTTATTTAACAGTCGACCAACTTTGAATGCCAGACAGGATCCTGAGTTATCAAAATATTTCCTCATGTTTGTTTAGGTTAGATTACCGTATCTATATGAGCAGGGACACAGGGTCCTGTGTCATCAATATTTTGGTTATGTTAGATTACTGTGTGTATATGGGCAGGGTGACAGTGTCCTGTGTGACACCGAGAATTCTTCCAGTGGCTGAGATTGTCAGCGAGGTGGAACCCGCTATACAAGAGATCACAGTAGATAGTGCAGAGGAAATACGGCGGTGGGTGCTGCCATCACGCAAATCTCGCTTCCTAAGCTGAATATCAACTGAGATGAAAACTTTGCACTTAAGAGACTGCGGAATGATGAGAACTTGGTCGTCTTACCGGCAGATAAGGGGAATGCAACTGTGGTCCTCTTCACAGCCCAGTACATAGAGAAAATGGAGCAGCTCTTAGACTATCCAGCATGCAGAATCCTACCACCTCCATTTAGCGACGGACCACTCAACTAATTAGAAGATCCAGCCTTTCTCCAGAAACCAAGCAGTTTATATCACCATCAGGATCCAGGCCTCCTAGAATGTATGGGCTCCCCAAGATCCACAAAACGGACATTCCATTATGCCCCATTGTTGACGCCACGAGCAGCCCTACATACCGGCTGGCACGCCACCTAGCGGACCTGTTGCAACCTCTGGTAGGGGATTGCCCACACCACGTGACGAACTCCACACAGTTCATACAGTCCTTGGACAACATCACTACTGGCCTTTCTGAACTTCTCGTCAGCTTCGATGTGGTATCTCTTTTTACAAGGGTATCACTACAAGAAACCATCCAGCTTCTGATGGATCACTTTCCGGCCGAGCTCTTCTGGCACACTGATGTCCACTTTTTTCCTGTTTGGTGGCAGATTCTATGAACAAGTAGATGGTGGTGGCAATGGGCTCTCCATTGTCACCAGCAATAGCAAATTTCTACATGGAACACCTGGAACATGAAATAATTACCACAGCCCCATTCAAGCCATCTCATTTCTACCGCTACGTTGACGACACATTCGTTATATGGCCACATGGACTGGACACTCTGCCAAGCTTCCTCACACATCTCAACAGCCTCCAACCCCAAATTCAGTTCACCATGGAGGTGGAGAAGGACGGAACACTGCCATTTTTGGACATCCTGGTCTCCAGAAACAACAACGGTACTCTGGGGCATGCAGTGTACCGCAAACCAACACACACTGACCTCTATTTGAATGTTAGTAGTTTCCATCATAAATCACAACGGGTCAGAGTTCTCAACACTGGCCCACAGAGCTGTGTCTGTCTCCAAACCCAGCCACCTAACGCAAGAACTACAGCACCTGAGGCACACTTTCCGCCAAAATGGCTACTCCGTAGACGACAGTGAAGCCTCAATCTCCCAAGGCCAAGAGATACCCTTTGAATGCGGGGTGCCCTACATAGGGCAAACCGGCAGGATCATTTCCACCAGAGTCAAGGAGCACAAACGGTCCATACGCTTAATGCAGCCTGACAAGTCGGGGCTGGCAGAGCAGTGCTTTGAAGAAGACCACAGAGCTAAGTTCAAAGAAACGACCATTGTGGCAAAATGTAGCGGTTTATGGGAACGAAGGGTTAAGGAGGCTCTGTCCATCTCTTCTGAGAACACACTGAACTGGGACGCTGTATTGCAGTTTAGTCCCTCCTGGAAACAGCCTTAGTTGGAAATCGACTGACTCAAAAAACACAGATTCCAACAGAGCGGTGAAACACCTCCACATTAGACTGGGTGTTTTCTACACGGTGCGTACTAGCGGACAGTACATATACTGGTCCCTTCACTCTTACGTCATATCATAACGACCTGCAGGTCTACACCTGTGCATTGCTAGATATAAGCTCCAATATTGCACGAATAACATCAGTTTACGCTAACACTAACATTAGCAAATATCATAACGACTTGCAGGTAAATACCTGTGTAACACTATATATAAGCTAAAGGATTGCACGAAAAATATCATATTGCGCTAACACCTACATTAGGTAATACCATAACGACTTGCAGGTCTACACCTGTGCAACGCTAGACGTAAGCTTAAATATTGCACGAATAACATTTTACGCTAAAACTAACATTAGCATGCACCATAATGACTAACAGGCCTATGTCTGTGCAACTTTAATCATAAGTAAGCACAAATAGCGTCTCATATTAACACCAAGTTAACAACGCATGTAAGCCTCTTGGTCCTGTCCAGGTTTCATGGGCATTACCAAAAAGCAACTTCTGACTCGCTCGCATGAACTACATGCCAGCTTAAAGCTTTCAAGTACTAACCGGGGTGCTATGCGGGACCCAACTAATGCACGATGATGCACGATAACATTAGCATTGCACAATCTAACACATGGAGGGGTTTTTTAGTGAGTAACCCTCCCCCTTCAGGGCACAGGGACCCTCACACTGTTGGCCTCAGCATGTCGGCCTCCGCCTGTAACGGGTTTTTCCCCTCCACGGTAAAAAAAAAAAAAAAAAACTTGTGTCATTCATCATCCTAATGATGGGAGAGATGTACACTCCCGAAATGTCGATGGCCCTGCATCACTACACCTGGCTAGAAGCCCAAGAATATCTTGAATATGTTCGTTGCCAGGAAAGCTTCAAATCATATTTCTCGTAGCCAGATCACATCCAAAGCTTTTGACATTGTTCCCAAAATCTGTATCAACCTCTGCAATGTCTGTAGATGCACAAAAACCTCTGTAAAGTTGTCACCAAAAGCATCGACTAGCAGACCCAAAGTATACAATGCTTCACTGAAAATGCTGAAGATGTATGATAGATCTGACTTGCTCAAAGATGATAAGTGTGCTACCAGTACCTCTTTGTCAGTCTCTGTTTCCAATCAGTTCAGAGTTGTGTATTGGAAGGCAGTCCTTCTCCATAGAGGAGATGCAGCAGGATTCTGCCCACACTGCAAAGAGGTAGAATGAAGCTCCAATTGAAGTGTTAGCACAACAGCACCACCACCACTTCCAGAGTAATGGAGGGCTGCGTTTGAGTATAAATAGGTAATTAAAATGTAGATTGAAGATTTTTAGTTTTAAAAAGTTAACAACTTTAAATGCATTTTTAATGGAGATAAATTAAAACTTTAATTAGTATTGTCATTAAAAAGTTATAAATTGTATGATATAAGCTATGGAGAAGTTAGAATATTGCTTGTAAATGTGTGGAAGAGTGGAGCGTGGCTGTTGCCCTATAGGCAGGTGAGACACTAACAGTACTAGTTGTTACCTGCTACAGTACGATACTCTTATTGTAACCAACGTGCCAGTTATTTCTCGACTTTCACAGAGATTTGAGCTTTCTGTACTGTGAAATAGTCTTCTGTTAGTGAAGAAATTGTGAAAATATCAGAAGCTGCAGATGAAATTACTCGAGATTCATTATGCATGAAATGTGAAAGTAGGGGTTAAAAGATGCAGTTGTTTATTACAAAAGCTTGCTTGCTAAAAATAATTTGACTTCAGAATTTTAAAGTTCCATTTCTCATGAAGCAATGCTGTTGGTTGAAAAAGTTTATGAACATGTATACATGCTGGCTGAAAAATTACTTGTAACTGGTGAAAAAGTTTCTCATCGAAATGAAAAGTGCAATAAGGAACTCTTTTAAGAAACTTGAAGACTATAGGTCATCAGATGAATATGAACCAGCAGAAAAAAAGATAAAGGAAAGGAAAAAAGAAGCATGGTGGACCCTATTTCTTTGGTTTACAAAATTAAACTTAATATCAGAAAGGCTCACTCCGGGTGGAATCTATACAATTTACAAAAAGAAAAAAAAGGATGTAGCCAGTTAAAAATGAAGGAATATTTATCCCAACGGGAAGAAGAAATAAAAGCAAGGAGTCAGTCAATTTGATAACTACTCAATCAATCAATTTCTAGACACATGATTGTTTTGTTGACGTCCAAGAGAGTAATAAACAGCTGACTACAACAGTAATGCGACAATTTACAGCTTTCTACAGGTGGGTTCATAAATTCAAAATTAAGCACAGGGTTCATCAAAAAATAGTTATATTTGTTCAAGAAACAAAGATTTTTTGAACACTGACTAGACGTGTAAATTATTTCAGTGTATTTATAAATTCATTTTGCTCCCTATTTTTACGACTAACAAAATACTTCAGTTTCAGTTTTTTTCTTCCCAGGATGTTGGTATTAGTGTACAACAGGACTCTGACTTACCAAGAGGGAAGCAAAACTATTTTCTGATAAAGGCACAACATGAAAAAGGTGATTCATTCATATATCGCTCAGTATGCTCTCACTCTGTCTGGAAAAGTCCCATCTCAAGTATTTGTTTGTTTACAAGAAGCAACTGGTAACTTTGACCCCCTAGTTAAAAAAACAGTAAATATGTGAAAAATATAAAAGTATTGTATTAACATTTTGGAAATCTGGGAAGCTAATGACAGGCCTATATGTTGACTTTCTCAACAATTGTTTAAGGTCTGAAGCGGGAAAGGAACTGTTTTTATTATTGACCTTTATAGTGGACAAACAAAGCCTGAATTATATGATGAAACCATTCAGAATGTTAAGAAATCACTGATTTGTACAATTAAAGCGATTCCTCCAAAATACACTACTCTTATTCAAAATTGTGCTTATCTGATTGAAAATAATAAAGAAAGAAATTCCGATAGACTGTGTAAAGTACAATCAATAGTGCTTTTCCATACTTTAATTTTAACTATTTCTGATTTATCTTGTTCTTCCATTGTTTTTTGGATTTAGATATTAGCTTTCATGGTAATTATTATTTATTTATGCCAACAAACTTACTGTTGGTGTTTTTAAACACACAAGCCATGTGTGGGCAAAGTTTAAGAGGTAGAACTGGAACTTAAAAATTCAATGCCACAACTGGGATTTGAACCACAGACCTTCCGCTTGCCGGGCGGACTCTTGCCTCTTAAACTTTGCCCACACACGGCTTGTGTGTTTAAAAACACCAACAGTAAGTTTGTTGGCATAAATAAATAATAATTACCATGTGAAGGTTATTTAATCCTGGGATATAAAGTACTTGCAATAGTAAGTCACCATTGGGGTAATTGTCTCTGATGTGAGACTGCCTTTGTGGTTTACCAGGAAAAATACGAACTAACTTGAGAATTTAGTGCCATTCTGGCAGTTTGTCACAATAGCTCAGTGGTAGAGCATCCGCCCGGCAAGCGGAAGGTCTGTGGTTCAAATCCCAGTTGTGGCATTGAATTTTTAAGTTCCAGTTCTACCTCTTAAACTTTGCCCACACACGGCTTGTGTGTTTAAAAACACCAACAGTAAGTTTGTTGGCATAAATAAATAATAATTACCATGTGAAGGTTATTTAATCCTGGGATATAAAGTACTTGCAATAGTAAGTCACCATTGGGGTAATTGTCTTTGATGTGAGACTGCCTTTGTGGTTTACCAGGAAAAATACGAACTGGCTTGAGAATTTAATGCCATTCTGGCAGTTTGTCACAATAGCTCAGTGGTAGAGCGTCCGCCCGGCAAGCGGAAGGTCTGTGGTTCAAATCCCAGTTGTGGCATTGAATTTTTAAGTTCCAGTTCTACCTCTTAAAATTAGCTTTCATATTTCTTTTAATTCCTGTAAGAATACCACTTGCTATTTGACGAGCCTTTGGAAGTATATGTGTAGTGTACTGATCCATTTCAAAGTATATTTCCTGTTCTTCTAATATATTGGCTTCTTGTACTGTGAAGATATCTATATCTTGGTCTTTTAATATTTTCATTAGCTCTTGTTTTTTAGGCTGGGACATGCCTCCTGCATTCCATTGTAGAATTCTTAAAGTATTGGAATTGTGATGAAATTTGCCTAAAGATGTCCCCACCCGGAGATCCGATTGGGGGACAGTTTTAACTCCGGAATATTTATCTTTAGGACTCATACTCATGTATGTGGCTTTCATGTAACTGTTTTCTTACCAGGCACCAGTTTTACAATGCGGCAGTTACATCACCCAACTTAAACCCCCATTTTGCAAGGGGGACCACACCTATCGTTGGTCAACGGGTCCATCGGACCTAGCCGGGAGGACTAAATAGGTGGTATTTAGATCCACCGACCTTCCCCTCATGTGCTCTGAGACCAAGGAAAACAGCGGTTGCAACCTTCTAGCTATTGACAAATCACGACTGCTTAGCAAATCATCTCTACAAAATAGGTATCTCAGCTTCACCAATATGTGTCCTGTGTAACGATCTAGCAGAAATGAACGAAGTCCACTTGAAGACCTGTGAAGCATTAAGATCAGAAGAAACTACAGTTCAAAAGTATTGGAAAGCACGAATGCTAATGGCTTCATTGCCAGAAAGGCACTAGAAAACAACACTCAATAGTGCATCATCAACTGTCATCGCCAATAATTTTATGTCTGGTATGCTTTTGGATGTTACAAAAGGAGAAATATAAATTAAGTTTTCCAACAAATATGTTACTAAAAGGTTGGTGTAAACAATCTTTATTTATAAATTGAACAGCTGTTAATATTTTTTGGTTTTAATGATAATTATCATTCTGGTGCTTGTATGTAAAATAAATGGACAAACAAAAACCATATAGTAAAAATATGTATATAAATAAAACCTTAGCTAACATTTTAAAAATAAAATATGTTTAATTCACATTTTATTTAGCTGTAACAGTTATTTCAAAAATATAAAAAAAGTTTACAGTTTAATTGATGATATTTTATGGTGATTAACTTTATTTAGAAGTCACAATTTTTAAAAGAATTGAAAAAAGGTTACTCGATGTAGCGTCGAATCTGGATCGCCTGTGGGGCAAGCAAGTTCACTAAAAATTCAGCCACTTCATTGTGCTGGCATTATGTAAAAATTGACCAGTGTATGAGCTGTGAGTAAAACTTCAGAGCACTTTTTCTGAAACTTCTGGTTAGTGCACTTTGCTACTTTACTGGGTGGACAACCTTAATTGATACCTGGCATGGCTTGTGCTGTACGCTGTGTGATAGCTTCGCTGGTACATGTTATTGTATGTAGTATGTTGAGCATCTTCCGTCTTTCTTCCTGAAGTACCTTAAGTGATATCAAATACAGACATATCAATGGTGACTTGTAGTGTTGCAGTTAACCTTATAGTGGTTACTTATTCAACTTTTTTGTTCCACACGTCTAGTGTGGAAAAACTATTATCAAAAGACAAAATAATCATAATTAAATAGTTGTCAACATTGTAAGTTACTTTGACATATATTTAATATTTGAGGTTGGTGTTATATTTTAAACACATGAGAGGGTTTAATGCTTGTCCAGGTATCCCAACAAGATAGCTGGAGTGATAATAGCATTGGCATAATGAGATGAAGGTCCATGGTTCAAGTCCTGGATGTGGCACTGAATTTCTCAACTCTGATTCTACTTTCAAGAAGTACATTTATTGATGAGAGAACAGTTGAGGTTTGTGGGGTGGTTTTGAATATATTTTATGGTATACATAATATGTTTGTTTGTCCATAGAGTTTCACTGAAATTAAGAAGAGCAGCAACAGTTGTGAAATGGATATCAAAGAAGAGTATATTCTCCCAGAAGATGTCTTGCACAATGAGATAGAGTTGTTTACAATCAAGACAGAAATTAAATCAGAGACCCAACATGTTGGAAAACAGATTAACCCTGAAAATGCTACATGCAGCAACTGGCATATAGATGGAGAAACAGACCTTGGTTCACAGAATGAGGGAGAATTTCTTCTGGAGAATCCTGTAATGAAGGATAACAAATACAATGTTGGTCATGAAATAAAAATTAAAGAGGAACCTTGGTGGCTGGGAACTGAAACTTCAACTGCTTGTGATGACATTAAGGTAAGTTATGTAGAAATCTACTGCAGTTAGACTTTTTTGTGAAAACATTTAAATTATGTAACACAAAATTCATAAGACAAGGAGGTAGTGAATGGTGCAGTATTTGTCAGATGCTGTGTTCAAAGAGTTGAAAATAATGGTAGTCATAGTTGTATAAAATTGTGTAGCAGTTCAGTAAAGTTTGATTGAAATAATAGCACAATGGGTGGTATAAATAAAAGCAAGCACTAGCTTTTTCTCACTAATTCGGAGCAAGAGGTTGGTTTCGTATAAATAAAAACTTTCTCCTCCATCTCCTTGCAAGCTAAAGCTTCCCGACCTTGACCACAGCACTATTGCTCGCGAAATGGTATAAATAAAAACCTGCATTCCTCGCTCCGACGGAGCTTTTGCTAGCTATTTTCTGAGGTAGCTATGTAGGTACCTCAGCTTGCTCACTCAGGCAGTACCATGGCCAGGATTTCCTGCTCCCACTGTTTTAAAACAACTAGCTTATAGCCAATTAGTTTCAGATCACTTTTGGACTTAATTCTTGTTTTTAAGTTGCTCTTTTTTTAAGTATTTTTATCTCAGTGATGGATGTTTTAAACTCTTCCTCCAATTGTTGCTTTACTGTAGCTACTGCTAAACTTCTGCGCTTACTTTCTGACAACTGCGTTTTTAATAGAATGTCTTGATTTTCCTTTAATAGATGAACAAAGTGCCTCATAAATACACTGCTTTCTTCAACCATGGTGACTGAAATACGTGTTGTAAAATATAAACTCTACTCTTGGAGATATTTGCTGCTATATCAGCTCCGATGATACAAGGACATTTTTCTGAGGTGTTGTGATCTTGCCTGGTTAGAATGCGAGTGATGTCATAGTGATCACTTTCATCACTGGAAACCTGATAATGGAATCAAAACATATACGAACGTGCTTATACAAACATGCAGCACGTATGAAGAGCATAATGCTCGTACAAATCAAGGTCGAATTATATCTATAAAATAAGCCCATATGAAACACTTTCACAAAGTAGGTATAGCTTTAATTCAGATAACACTTTTAAAATCTTAGAATTGCCTATTTTGATGTTCCATAAATTGTAATTGCCCAGTTCTAGAGAACATCAACAGAACACTAGTAATAGTAATCTTTCAGTATATCACTTGTAATAGACGCAGATCATCAAATTATGGGAATCTGGGTTTAAATTTATAAAAGAATAATCGTCATGTGTTGGAAGTTCGGATCAATCCCAATTACTGTTTCATTTATCCCTGCCCCTTAACCCCCCCCCCCCCAAAAAAAAAAATTGACGTAAACTGTGTGCTTTAATTAGATACACATTTTTTGTGTAGTAAGACTTTGTCTATCTCCTACAGCTTATCAGTTATACAAATGTGATTCAGAATGAAAAGGACTACACAGGCTATTCCCCCAAAATTAAAGGTATACCTACATTTCAATTGTCATGTAAATATCTTAACATATGCCATTTTAATCAAAATATAAGTACATTGGCCATTTTTGAGAAAATTAAAAATTAGGAATGTTTATCCTGTTAAAGTTAGTTTTGGATGGATGGTTTCCATAAAGTCGCACTCTTGGAGGTTACTGAACTTCAATACGAAATTTGGTTTTTAAAAGTGATTGCTTGGGTTTTGATGTTCACACTTACACAGATACAGACATGCACACCTAGGCCTCTCTCTCTCTCTCTCTCTCTCTCTCTCTCTCTCTCTCTCTCTCTCTCTCTCTCTCTCTCTCTCTCTCTCTCTCTCTTCATTCAGGAAGGCTCAGAAGGTGTATTTCTGTTTTAATCTGGATATCAAATTATTGGGCGGAATGCAATAATTCCTCTACTATACGTGTAGTGGTTGAGGAACTAAAAATTACACAATATGTAGGGACTTGGATGCAGATATAAACAATTATAATCACTATTTATTTATGCCAACAAACTTACTGTTGGTGTTTTTAAACACACAAGCCGTGTGTGGGCAAAGTTTGAGAGGTAGAACTGGAACTTAATGCCATTCTGGCAGTTAGTCACAATAGCTCAGTGGTTAGAGCATCCGCCTGGTAAGCGGAAGGTCTGTGGTTCAAATCCCAGTTGTGGCATTGAATTTTTAAGTTCCAGTTCTACCTCTCAAATTATAATCACATTTAAAGAGAAAATGTAGACTTGCTTCCAGAGGGAATGAAACATGAAGGGGACCTTTTAACAGTCTGAATACATCCTAAGGTGGTGTCATCTTGCCTGCGAGTATGATAACGCTAAACATAATGTGAATGAGGTAATAGTGTTCCGCTCTCATTACCGACGATAATGTAATTAAAGCGATACATAGAGTAGAATATTGTGCAAATCAAAACCGGGTTATAACTGAAGACTTTCGTATAAAACCGACCCTAAATTGAAATTTCCATGAAATGAAACTTCTTCATCTGGTATAGCTTTAATTTATGATAAATAATTTATATAATCTTGGAATTAATTCCCACACACTCACTCTTGGAATTAGTTATTGATATTTTATATGTATAGATGTAAAGGATATCAGTATAATGGTGCAAACACACAAGTACAAATTATCTACTTCCATATATCAGTTGATACAAGTTCTCAGTACTATAAAATTAAGAAAATCACTGATGCAATTTAGAAAGTGTGAGGCGATGTTTTTAGAAGAAGCCTCCGAAAATAGTTAAAATTTGTGTTCATAGTGGTGGCAGAAAAAGCCCCCTAGAATTGTGAATCATTGTCCTAGTGGGCAATGATAGAGATTTTCAATTGTCTTAGCTTGTTCTTGTTTATGTATTGTTGGGGATTGGCGTCATGCGAAAATTGCATAGTTCGCGAATAATTGTAAAAGTGATCGACATAGTGTTTATTGGAAGAACATTGCGTCTTAAAAGTCAACAGGAGTGAAAATGCAGAGAACTGATATACAATTAGTAAGGCTGCATCGACAAATAGAAGAAGATTACGAATAAACGTTCCAAGCAAAATTACGCAGTCCGTGTTCGGGATGTGTGAACCCCGCAGGGCTTGTGAAAAAGGACGCCAATCCTGAAAAGTTGTATTGTTGTTTGTAACTTGAAGGAACATTAAATAAGTATATTTAAAAGATAAAAGGAAATTTAATCTTCTTCGTAAGACGCAGGCCCGTACTACGCCCTGAGGTTCATCGAGAACTTCGATGAAAAGCACTTAGAGTCCCATAGCTACAAAATGGTAATTACGCGGGGCAAATGGACCAACATGTAAACAGTCGTCGTGAATGTTGTGGAACCTCCAGCCCAAGTTCCTACAAGAAATTATCGTTCCAAGTGTATGAAGTTATCAGTGGAATGCCAGGCGAATCTTAATTTCTATTTAATTTACCAAATCTTTACTTACATTTTCGTTCTTTAAAATCAGTATCTATCAGGTTTAACATGAATAAGTATATGGATATTTAAATGCAGCAAATATTTAAATCCCCTCCAGACATGAAAAAGGTGTGTTTGTTTACGTCGTGTAGTGAAGGTCACGGAACTAAAGCTTTGTGTTGAAAGCAAGAGCTGGCGGAAGAGGGGAAGTTTTTCTTTATATCAAATCACGACCTTTTGCTTATTCTCAACTTGCTTACCAGCTTTAGCTTACAAGCACTAGCTAGTTTTTATTTATACCACCCAATATTGTGTGATATTGTAGGATGTTACGAAAAGTTCATTGGAAATAAGGAATGAAATGATTAAGAAATCAAGTAAAAGAATTATTATTTATTTATGCCAACAAACTTACTGTTGGTGTTTTTAAACACACAAGCCTTGTGTGGGCAAAGTTTGAGAGGTAGAACTGGAACTTAAAAATTCAATGCCACAACTGGGATTTGAACCACAGACCTTCCGCTTACCAGGCGGCTACTCTAACCATTGAGCTATTGTGACAAACTGCCAGAATGGCATTAAATTCTCAAACCAGTTCATATTTCTCTTGGTAAACCACAAAGGTTGGCTCAAGTAAAAGAATATTGAGTGACTTGAAGACAACAAACAACCAAGTTGTAAAGCTTCTCACACTGGAGTTCCTGGATATAAAATAAACAGTCCTAGGTAGTAAAATCTGCATAACTGGCCAGGAGGGCTTCGGACGCTGACCACATCCTACCCTCCAGTACTGCACTCCACCAATGACGCCTGTAGTGGTGGGCAGAGGTGGGGCAAGCCTTGGCCCTTCATGGGCTGTTGTGCTAGGGGTTTTTAGGTTCCCAGTTTAAATTTCTGCTTTGCAGAACAAACTTCTATATTTTGCTCAGAAAATATAAACTTAAATAGCAAGAAGTTATAATGAAACATTAACTATATTAAAGTGTATTAACTGCATTGTGCACCAACTGCTAGAAGTTGTTCTGTTCCCACATATCAATGGGCCCTTAAACCTCATATACTTACTCCACATATCAGATGTATCATTGATAATGGGCTGTGACGATCCTTTGCCATCTGGTTTTAGGGGTACAAAGCTTTAGCATTTTCTTTGTAGTTGGGGTTTTGAAATTTGTTACCATATCACTGTTTTTTATGTATATTCTTTCCCAAGTGTTCAGTTCTGTTGATGAAGTTTGTAAGTGATTTTAACAATTTTATATTTTGGCCAACACTTTTCTATCCAAAAATGGTGCGACACACCAGACTATTCTGTTATAGTTTTATGTTCCTCTGGTGTTCCTTTAGTCTAATTTCCAAGTTTGTTTTCGTTTTACCTATGTAGCTTTTCTCACAGCTGATCTGATAGATTACACATTTTAAAGTACTTGGAATTGCATTTGTAAGAGGATTGATGAGCAGGTTCATCAGACTGAATTTGTTTTGTGTTGCTACTCTTTTATTTCAGGTTTTGAAGATACGTTCATATTTCCTAAAAGCGCAAGGACGGTAGTTGAATTTTGTATATTTCTAGTTTGTGGTTGAAAGGGTGTCAATGTAGTAGTTTGTGGTATTCTTGAGTTCTTCTTTCCTTTTGACATGCTCCTTATGATACATTCATTCAATTCCTCTAATTCCTGAGTGGAACAGAGCACCACTACAAATGTTCACCATCAAACTCTATTCCTTGCCATTACCTAGGTCGGCTGATAAGTCCTTGGCCTCACAATAAAAAAAAATTTAAAACTTTTTTTTCTTTATTTCTACATAATCTCCAGAAAGGCCAATACATTTGTCATATCAGTGTTCTAATTTAATTAAACCATCTCTGTAGTGCGATTTATCATGGTCTTCAAAGTAGCTGTTTACCGCATCAATGCTGTGAAATCTTCATTCTCCAAGAAATTGTTTGAGGTTCAGGTGGTAGCAACTGGGTGCTAGATCTGCCGAATAGGATGGATTTTCAAGCAATTCCAACTTTAATTCACACATTTTTTCCATTGCAATGACTGAACGATGGGCTAGAACATTGTCTTGAAACAAGATTTTTTCTTTGCCAAATGAGGTCTTCTTTTCATCTCATCACTCAAACGTTGCAGTAACCTTGCGTAGTAGTCACCAGTGATACTTTTATCCTTTTCCAAGTAATCAATAAAAATAATTCTCTGTGCATCCCAGATAACATTTGCCATAACCTTGTTAGCTGACAAAATTGATTTTGCCTTTTTTGTAGTTGGTTCACCTGATGCAATCCAGTATGTTGACTGTGATACTTTCTGGAGTGTAGTGATGTATCCAAGTTTCATTCATGGTAATAAGCCATCTCAAAAATCCACTGGGATTTTTGCGGCAGAGCTTCAAATTCTTAACAGAAACAGTTTTTCTTTGCAACTTTTGATCAGATGTCAACAAACGTGGCACCCATCTTGCACAGACCATGTGAAAGCTCAAAATATTACTTAAAATATTACAAACACATTCTTTTGATATGTTTACAGCCTTTGCTATCTCAAACAACTTAAATCTGTAGCCTTCCAGTACTAAATGATGAATTTTTTCAATGATCTGGAGTTGTGCATCCAGAGCGAGGCTCATTACTAGTGCTCGTATGTCCCATTTTAAACTCTGGAACCCACCTTTTAATCACTGTATATGAAGGGGCAGAATCTTTCAATGTACTGACCATTTCCTCCTTGATTTCTTTAGGCATTAAGCCTTTCAAATGGAAGTATTGAACCACTGCTCGTTTTTCCAAATCCTCCATTTTCGTGAAACCTCTACACCTGTCTTGTTTAAAATGCTGCCATTCAAAAACTAAACAAGTCATTGACCAGTAACTATGGTTGCAAGCTAGTCTACAGTTAAACTATATGATGCTATCCATCAAACTGGCCCAGTGGCGCCATCTCTATGTGAGGCCTGGGACTTATCAGCCAACCCTCTTTCTTACATCTCTTTCCATGATTTATTCACTACTCTTAGTTCTGCTTGGACTGTTCTCGTCCAAGTTTCCCTTTGTGTTCTGGTTCTCCTTTCTCCCTGTGAATTCCATTTCAATACCTGTCTATATTTTTGGGTTCCTTTCTTAGTAATGTCCAATCCATGTCCATTTCCGTTTCTTATTTCTTTATCATTTAGTATCTGATATGCAATTTCCCATGATGCAGTATTGCCAACGGTTTTCAGCCACCAATTCTCAATATGTATCTTAGGTGCAGATTAACAAAAATTTATAGTTTTTTAAAATCTAAAATACGAACAAATTAGAAACTAAAAGCTTCACTTATCTTAGTAATATTGCAAGATCTTCCACAGCTGACATGTTTGAAGTTGAATCCATGTCAGCTGTGGAAGATTTTGTCAATTACTAAGATAAGTGAAACTTTTAGTTTCTAATTTTTTCTTATTTTAGATTCTGTTGCTTCACTGTTAATAGCTTCAATTTTTCCTTAAGTATAGTTTATTTCTGGTGTCTTTCTCCATATTTCACAACCTTATAGCAGTACAAATAATACATTTGATTTAAAAATTCTGATTTTAGTATTTCTCTGAATATTTTGTGAGCTCCATATTGTTCTCATTTGTAAAAAGGCATTTGTTTTGCTCTGTTTATTTTGTTAGGTATATCTTATCAGATCTTACATTCTGGGTAAGATGGAGCAGGTGCTGGAGTCACATGTCACCTCTTTTCCTATTACAAATCTAAGTTATGGAACTACAAACTTTGTTGGAGAAATTGAAGCAATTCGAATGGCCCTACAAAATCTTTTGTACAGAATTTCACATTTTCAGCAAGCAGTTATTCTCTCAGATTCAGGGCAGCAATTATAGCAATTACTTCCAAGTTGTCACCAAAAAACCAAACAATTATAGAATGTTGGAAAATCCTTACCCATCTAACAGCACTTCAAAAACACCTAGTCTTCCAATGGATACCAGCTCACTGTGGACTGAGTGGTAATGAGAAAGCTGATTTTCTTGCAAAAAAGGGTACAGGCAATGTGCAGAAATCAATAGTTAACCTACCATTTTATGCAGCTAAAAGATTAGTCAACTCTGAATTCAAAAAAATTATTGAAAAATATTACTATGAAAAATCAAAGAATAAAAGATGGGAACTACCAAACATTCAAACAGTAATTCCTGAGTATCCTTGAAAAACAGCAGTTGCAAACTTCAGGTTGATTACAGGACATGATTGTCTGGCAAAACATTTAAACAGAATTGGGAT
>CM060961.1:380667-403167 GCA_030765045.1 Tenodera sinensis | reverse complement strand
CAGTAAGTTTGGTGACATAAATAAATAATAATGTAGGAAAGTATATTCTAGATGCTCTCGGGCTTCGAGCCAGGTGTAGTGATGAAGAGACCTCGACGTTTCAGGAGTGTACATCTCTCCCATCTTCAGGATGAAGAATGAAAAGCAAAAAGCTCTCTCAGAAAGAGAGTTGAACGGGAGAAAGAGTTGGCTTATTACGCCGGGGTGGGAAAAGGGTTATGGGATAGAGTTTTCTCGGGGGGGGATAAGGGAGAAGTGTAACGTAAGTGGGGAGGTACCGCCGAAGCACCCTCGCAGTGCGTTGGTGTACAGCCGGTAAGATTACCGGCATCGCGTAAGGATTGCCGGGTGACAGTCATGAACAAGTCCTGACTGTCACACGCGGGATGTAGACGTAGGATATGGTTAGGAGTAAGGATTGTTATTAACGGCGGAGGCTGTGTAGAGGGTTCCGAGGAACTGCGATGTCTGCGGTGGCACTGATTTTCAAGAGTGTAGAAAATCAGTAGCGTCGAAGCCGGATGCACTGCAGAGCCTTCTTCTGCACCTGAAGTCGCAGGGGCGTCCTGAATGGCTGTTGAAACCATATCTGTTGAAGCGGTCGAATTCTTCCTGAGTCGGTATCCTGCGTTCAGTTGTCTGTGGAGTTGGCGTTGCTAGTTGAGGCGAAGAGGTCCAGGTCTGTCTGTTGGTTTCTGATGTGAGTATGTCGGTCTGCGTGTAGGGTTCGAGTGTCGTGGTTGCAGTTTGGTTTGCCATTAGTTGTTGAAGTGTCTGTTGTATAGAGTCCATAGAGGTTGTGGTGTAGTCGTCCAGATTCCAGGTCGTGGTGCAGAGTCTTTCCAGGATTTTTACTGCTGCGTTGAAGTCGACGTAATTTTGAAGAAGTCGTTGGTGAATTAAAGTGATAGCTTTACTGTGTGTCCTTCGATGAGAGTTGGTTTTCTTGTTGTTTCTCCGGATGTCTGTGCGAAGTGACGTCAAACGGCCAGTTGTGGAGTTGTGTTGCTTGCGTCCTGCATGTATGGCGTCTTGCAGTTGAGTTTGGACAGTAGCAGTAGAGGTGGCTATGGTGGACACGGCAGCGGTGATTTGAAGTAAAGTCTCGTTGATTTTGTCAAGTCTTTGGTGAAGATGATGGACGTCGTGGCGGATGTCCTCTGTTTCGTTCCTGGGCAGTGATGCTCTTGCAGTGGCGGCGACGGTTGGAGTGTGCTGTTGTGCTGGTGAAGATACTGCGTTGGTTGGTGTTAGACGGCGAGGAGGCTGTGAGACTGCGGTGGCAGGTGCTGATTGGCGAAGAGGCTGTGAATCTGCGATGGCTGGTGCTGGTTGCGAAGACGAAGCTCTTGGGTAACATGGACACTGCGCCTGGCCTGTGAAATGGCCGAAGCCATTACAGGTGGCGCAGTACCGGCGTCTTCTGCGTAGATCATGGCTGGTGCAGTCCTGTGTGAGGCACTGGGCCCCACAATAGTGGCACCTGGGAGCAGCGTTGCATGTGGTGACGTCATGACCAAATAGACAGCATCGGCGGCATGGCACTCGTTTGGTGGTTCTGGCTGGCTCGACGAGCAGGCGTCGCCCGAGTAGGGTTAAACCCGTCCTCAAGGCGGCTTCGCTGTCGGTGATGTCTGCGAGGACGATTCGAAGCAGTGGTGAAGGTCCCTGAGAGGTGATGATGCGAGTGGCCCTCACTGCAGAGGGCCACTTCTGTCTTGCCGCGTGTAGTACATGTCTCTCAGGGATGTCTCGAGGCACTCCTCGTATGATGACACTGGTCCCCTGGAAGGGACCAGAGTGTGCAGGCGGCGATGGTGAGTTGTCCGGGAGATGGGCGGTAGACTGTGGTGAAGCCGGGAATCCCGGGACTGGCACTCCCACTACCATTCCCGGGGAGCTGACTCTCTGACTTGGCGATTGGTTCTCTAGCTGCGGTGTGGTGGCGCTAGGTGTGACTCCGGACGGAACTACGGCGACTGCGCTGACTGCCTCAACATTTTCTGGTGTGGCGATGGTTTCAGGTTCCCGGGACGATGAGGCTCCATTGCCCGGTGTAGACGGCGATTTCCTGCGCTGCTTTCTTCTTCCCATGACCGTGCTCCTGAAAAGCAAGAGTGAAGGGACCAGTATATGTACTGTCAGCCAGTATGTACCGAGTAGAAAACACCCGGTCTAGTGCGGAGGTGGTTCACTGCTCCGTTGGAATCTCTGTTTCCTGAGTCGGTCGATTTCCAATTTTAAAGCTGGTTTCCGGGATGGACTAAACTGCAATCCAGCGTCCCGGTTCAGTGTACTCTTCTCGGAGGAGATGGACAGAGCCCCCTTAACCCTCCGTTCCCATAAACCGCTACATATGTAGCGGAACCATCCACAAGCCGCCTTTGAAGATCCAACACCTAGTGAGACCGGTAAAGGACAAATTGCACCTTAATGTACCAGGGGTATATCGTATCCCCTGTGAATGCGGGATGCCGTACATAGGGCAAACCGGCAGGATCATTTCCACCAGAGTCAAGGAGCACGAACGCTCCGTACGATTAATGCAGCCTGACAAATCAGGGCTGGCGGAGCACTGCTTTGAAAAAGACCACAGAGCTAACTTTAAAGATACGACCATTGTGGCTAAAAAAAAAAAAACTCCTGCTTTTCATTCTTCATCATGAAGATGGGAGAGATGTACACTCCCGAAACGTCAATGTCTCTTCATCACTACACCTGACTCTAAGCCCGAGAGCATCTAGAATATGTTCATCGCCAGGAAAGCTTCAAATCATATTTTAATGTAGGAAAGTACTTTAAATTACGAGTGTAACATTAAACTTGTAAGATTCTTGTTTACGAGTCCCAGTCCACTCCCAGGTTATTGGAATAGATGGATCCAGTTTGTTACTTTCTTTTTCCATACTGCTGTCTGCCCATGCATTTCAAACATGTTGTCTTAAGTTTCCTAAATGCTTGACTAATTGAAGTGCATTTTGTGTTCTCTAAACCAAACAGTTTAATACTTTCTCCATTGCATTGAGACAGAATATATGGTCAGACCCCAAAAGGAAATCATTTATGTAATTATGTAATTATTTATTGCAAATGTAATTTATTTTTCATGTTGATAAGAATTAGTTGAGTAACGAAAATGTATTGCTATTTTGTCATTGTTGTGAATAATAGAATTGTTTAAAAACGTCATAAATGTTAAGTTTCATGTTTAAATTTAATATGTATAAGAACCATGTATATTTAATGTTAAAAGTGTAGGGAGAATAGATAAAGATCGCTTCCCTAACAATACAGGAACTATTTAACGTAGGAAAATATAAAATGAGCACATACGCGCATGAATGTAAAAAGAGCGTCATGTAAAGAAGTGCCAATTTTGTGATTAACATGTGTGTCTGAGAGGTGAAGAAGCGTTTCTGTAACGCGCGTGGACGTGGGTCTAAATGACTATAAAAGTGGAAAGACTGTCAAGTAAATACAAATAGGTGCAGTGAAAGTCAATTCACTTATAACAAGTGTAATAAGGGACAAATAAAGTGATATATAGTGAAGTTACATCGAGTGTTCATTCATTGCACCCAGTACCACACCTGGAGAAAAAGAATAGTCTCATAGCTCAACACAAAACTGCTGGTCCGGATGGAGGAACTGTCTGGTGTGGTTCCTCCTGGCATGTTTCGTCCTCCAGGAACTTTGAGGTGCACTCTGAGGTTCCTTCTTTGATGACAAATTCATGTAGATCATAATCACCAACCTCCAAAGATTAAGCAAGTCGCTGCCAATGATTAGGGTGGCTGTTATTCTGGGTATTACCAAAGCGATAAAATCGAACTTCCAGCTTTTAACCTCTATTACCAGCCGTACTTGGTACTTAACATGTTCCTTTTTCTTGCCTATCGCTGTGCTGCAATATACTCCGAACACAGGTAAGAATTCAGCATTTCTCTTCGTTATTAATTCCTGGAACAGCTGTTTGTCACATACTGATGTGCTGGCTCCTGTATCGATCATTGTCGGCAATTCGATACCCCATACTTAAGCCTAATCATTGGTGGATTAGTTATTTCCTTCCTATCGCTTGCCTGTCTCCTCATCACATACGTGATGTTGGTCAATATTGCCCCTACTGCCACACAGGTTAACCTGCGGGACACAAAGTTTACTTGTACTTAGTTTTCCTGGGTGTTGGTGGTGATTGTTGTTTCTGCACAGCATCCGCCTAATTCGGCACATTTTCATCTATTTCCTGCTGTCTTACGTTGCCGGTGTTTTATTGGTTCCTGCCCCTTTGGTGTGAACCCCTGTTGTATGACGGTCTTTGGCTGTTCAAGTATTCCCGACAGAATTGTATGTGATTCACTTGATGGGTACGGTCTCCTGGTCTCCCACGATCATACCTATGTGTTCAATACCTCGATTCACCCCTTGGTATCGTGTCGTGGTACCGCTGTCTCGTGTTCTTCATCCTTGCGCCATGATTGTGTGGTTGTGGGAAATGGTGTGCCCCTCTTCCCCTGTCATGGGTGCTCCTAGTATTTCTATCTTCCCTCTTACTCTGGGTGTTTGTAGTCGTGCTTCTGTTTAAGATTGGTGAGTTTGGGTGACCATTTCTATGTCTTTGCCCATTAAGCCAACCATTTTGCGTTTCGAAGGCTGTTAGTAGTTCTATCATGTCTGCAAAATCTACTGGCCTCGCAACAATTAACCCTGTTCTCACTGTGTCTGGGAAATGTCTTGTTATGCTGGTAATTAACTCTGCTTCCGACAGGTTAGGGCCTAATAGCTTCCCTTTGTTGGCTACGTTCATATAATAATCGACTAGCGATAACCCTTTGGCCGGATCATATCTTCCTGTCACTAACTCTACCCTTGTCCGGTTTTGCTTAGCTGGGCCCCAATACCTTGATAGGAATAGATTCCTGAATGAGCTATATGATTCATGACCAGCTAGCCATTCTAATGCTTTGTTTTTCAAGCTTTTCTTGAGTATCACCATCCTAAGCTCATTTGGTATCCTTTTCACTTTAAAATACTCTTGCATCTCTTTAACAAAGAGTTTTGTATCGTCTCCCTTCTCGTCAAATTTAGGTGGTGTGATTTCATGTAGTATGCTGTTGGTGTAGCGTGTGTTGTGTCATTGTTTAATTGTGGACCTCTATCTCTATATGGTGAGTCAACATTCTGTACATTATTCAAATAACTTTCATCTTGAATATCACTTACATCTAAATCATCTTTTTGCCTTTTGTAGCGATATCTCCGCCTAACAATGGGTGTCAGAACTTTAATCCTGTCATAATTAAGGAAATAGTTTATTAACTATCCATGTTTTTGTAATAATTTCTTTGAAAGTTATATAAAACAAAAGTCCTTGTAGAATTATATTTATGTTATAAGTTTCATAAAGGATAATAAATAAACACAGGCACAGTTACGCCGGGAAATCTGCAAGTTTCCCGCCAAGAAAACAGAATAATTCATGCGGCCGTTGATACAATTTTGGCGTGAGGCAATAAACCGTTGGCATTATATTATTGTTGTTGCCTTCCTAAAGTACCGCGAGTCTCTTAACGAACTCGCGAACCGTTGCTAAAATTTAAACGTTTAAAGAGAAAACAAATGAACATCAAAGCCCAATAAGCATAGCCAATCAGGGGAAAGCGTGGGTGAGATAGTCGACAGTTCAGTGCTACCAGGTGTAAGGGAAGGTTGTGTCTGTGGTTCGCGGGATAGACGCCACGTTGTTAGGAAGTGTTTTGTCAAGTGCCACTGAGTCGTTACACGTCCGGTGATTGTTTACTATTTATATAGATATTGGGATTCATTCGGCACAGCAGGAGATCATAATTTTGTTAACGGGTGGAAGATAAAACTTGCTGAGTTTCCTGTAACCCGAAGTGCCCATAGTGGAAGTGCATCCTGTGTTTTTCTTCCGAGGAACCCCATATAAAAACCCATTCCTTCTCATCACCGCCCAACACAACGTTCCTCTCCCAAAGACCAACATCTCTCGTCGAGGCTGACCCTGAGAAATTGGCGCCTCCTCAGCTGCATCGACGAGACAACGACTTCAAGCGAAGAGGTCGACCAGAAAAGGGACGGTGAATACGCTACACTTTGTAGTGCATTCACATAATTTACATTAGCCAAACTTTCTTTTCCTTTTCTCATTTCTTCGTAATTGATGTTAAATCATTCTTTATTTCTAAGTGACTTTGTTTAATATTCACAGCATCTTGTTGTGATTGTACTACATCAGCCAGTCTTAATTTTAGGAATGACAATTTGTTCTACAGTTTCATTAATAATTCCTTTTTTCACTACTTCAATTTCTTTCCTTAATTCTTCAGTTATTTCTACTTTTACATTTGTAATCTTACAGTCTACACTGTAAGTGTACACTCTTGCTATTTCATCCCTACATCCACCAATTTCTCACTCTAATACAATCTTGTTTACTTTCATTTCCATTTCTATTTTTCCCATCCTATCTCCTATGATTTCTATCCTAGCTTCTAAAGCTTCCTTTGTCTCATTTATGTACTAATTTCAAATTAGTTTCCACACTTTCATATTTTCTTTGCACTCCTGCCTTCCTAATTCTATTTTCTGTTTTAAGTCCTTTCTCAATTCCTTAATTTTCTGTTCCATTTTCTGACCTATGTCTTCCTTATTCTGTTCTAAGTCCTGTCTTACTTCCTCCTTTTTCTGACCTAAACTCTGTTCTATGTCCTGTCTCACTCCCTCCATTTTCTGACCTATACTCTGTTCTAATTTCTCAAACATGATCATTAGTAACCTTTGGTCTTTTCCTATTACTACTACTTCTTCCTCACTTTCAGTTTCTATCTGATAACTAGGCTTATCTGCCCCTTCCCCTATTCCTGTTCCTACTTCTTTTTCTTTTTGTGACATTTTCGTTTTTTGATTCAGTTCAGTTGGGCTTAAAAGTCCTACTATTTTGCCGCTTCTTAAGAACATGAAAATAAAGTAAATTTTAAATAAAAGTGTTTGGTCCTACTTTTTTTCGTTGGTTTATTTCGTTACGTCCATCCCCTCGGTGGTTGGTTAGACGTCCCTTGATGTTCTCCGCGACGATGGATAGGCGTCCGTCGGCATTCGTCGGTACTTCCCCGTGGATTCCAGCTTAATATCGTCTCCTGTAGTCTTAAACTTCGATGGGTGCAATGAATGAACACTCGATGTAACTTCACTATATATCACTTTATTAACACTTTTTTTGTCCCTTATTACACTTGTTATAAGTGAATTGACTTTAGTTGCACCTATTTGTATTTTCTTGACAGTCTTTCCACTTTTATAAAGTCTTTTAGACCCACGTCCACGCGCGTTACAGAAACGCTTCTTCACCTCTCAAACACACAGACGCTAATGTCAAAATTGGCGCTTCTTTACATGACGCTCTTTTTATATTCATACGCATATGCGCTCATTATATATTTTCCTACGTTGAATAGTTCCTGTATTGTTAGGGAAACGATCTTTATCTATTTTCCCTACACTTTTAACATTAAATATACATGGTTCTTATACATATTAAATTTAAACATGAAACTTAACATTTATGACGTTTTTAAACAGTTCTATTTTTCACAACAATGACAAAATAGCAACATGTTTTCGCTACTCAACTAATTCTTATCAACATGAAAAATAAATTACATTTGCAATAAATATTTACATAAATGATTTCCTTTTGGGGTCTGACCATATATTCTGTCTCAACATGATGGAATGTCAGGAACTAACTACTACTGTGTAGATGATTGTGTGAATTATTCTGTTACAGGAAGAGCACTTTCCTCCAATAAAATCCTCAAGGTAAGACTTGACTCTTTTCAACTACAAGTCTTCTGTTTCATGTGTTAATTTTTATATAACTATCACTTATATTTGTAACATGTGTTCTTGAACTGATACAAATAACTAGTCTCATTAAAAATACAATTTATATCAATTCTCTTGTGATATTAACCATTAGAGTATATTGTTTGTTTCTTGTAATATGTGAAGAGTATTAGATATAGTGAAATCTTTATGTTAAGATATGGAAACCAATAGAAAATAAACATTTTAGTTAACACTACAATAAGAGAAAATAAATAACAGAGGCTAAAGAAAGTAATGCAAATGTTACATTTAAGGTGTATCTTTTTACTTTCTCTACTACATATAGTAAGTAGGGGAGGTTTGTATTCCATCCAGAAATTTGATGTCGAGAGTTCACCAGAAATATATGTTCTGAGGCCCCCTGAATCCAAAAAGCAATTTGAGAAAAAGGTCTTTGTGTCTGTATGTGAACAGCATATCAAAATCAAAAAGTTGGTTAAATACCAAAGTTCGTATTTAAGTTTCATATCTTTCAAGGGTGCGACATGATTTTGTAAATTTTGATTTTCTAGAAAATGGCTCTTAACACTTTCGATTGAAATGCCACGTGATTAAGATATTTTTATGGCAAATGAAATGAATATTTTGAATATTCTGGCTATAGCCTATGTAGTCCTGTTTGCTCTTGATGACTTTAGTTTAACTGGTAAATTGTAAGAGATAGACTAAATCTTACTTTACAAAAAATGTATTCTCATTAAAATATACAGGTTATGTCTATGCAGTTTTTTATGGAGTGGACCATTTTGGAGATATTCCTCGTTATTTGTGTGAATTCTGCAGAACTTAAAACATTCTCAAATATTGTCATATTCCCCTTGTATCTATAAGAAAATCAGCAATAAGATAATTTATTGAACTAATGAAAGGTGTCAACATTATCTTGTTATTTTTAAGTAGGTTTCCCAAGTAATTGCCCTAGTTTTATTTTTTCCTCAAAGAAAGGATTAAGTGTGAGAAGTTTTCAGTTGTACCACTCTCTGATATGAGCAGCATATTAACCACAAAAGTGTGGGGAAGCAAAAGAAATGCCATGTTTTGTTTACATCTGAAGTACGATTGTGCAATCAAACCCTTGTACATGCACTTTAATTGATACAGTAAGGTGTTTATTTCATCGCCTGCCAAAGCAGGACAAAGATTATGGTGCTTCGAAGTGCTGTCTTTATCTTGTCTGCAATGTATATTATTATTGCACTATATCAGTAATTCTGCAAGATGTTGCACCTTTTGAAACATCTACAAATAGGAATGCTACTTTATGGACCAAGTTATATGGTGTAATTTCAGTACCCTTCATCCTCTATTAGGGACAAGTATTGTATTTGACCTAAAGATTCAGTATTTAAATTTTGTCAGAAATACAGGGTTTGAGATCTCCTGATCCCAAAACAATACATTTTTATGTCCAAGAATTTACAAGTTCAATACTGAAAAGTCACATGAATATACGGTTCTCATTCTCTCATGTCTAATACTTAGAATTTAATAATAAATAATTCTCCTTGCTTCCCAATATTTTTAGACTGTTTCTTCTTGCATCTTTAGATTTTCAAATGTAGCCAGTGATTAATGTTCTTTACAGACTTTCTGCTACTATAAAACTAACACTCCTTTAGTCTATTTATTTTTCTTCTTTCCTTCTCAAAAACAACTAATAAATATTTACTGAATCAAAAATTTTGTGTACATCAATGAAAAATGAATTTGATGAATTCCAAACTTAGAATTTAAACTTTAGGAGTCTTAAAAAAAAGACAGAGGTTTTGAAGAAAATCCTTTGCCCAACTACTGCATGGAAAATCTGTACCTACTTCAATAATTTTGAGGTCTCTTGACAGTTTTGATTTAAATATTAAAGATTTAGTATGTTTTCTTGACTAATAATTCCTTTTCTATTTTGTTTTTCTGCAAATAGCTGTTGTGGTATGAGAAACAGTATGAAATTGAATTATGCAAAGCGTTCCATTCAATGTATTTTCTGCTGGCTTTTTCATAATCAGTCTGTCATAAATATATTTTCTTGTAATATTCAATTGTAATGAACAACATAGTTGTTGGAGTGGAGCCTAAGGGCCTGTCAATGAGATCCTTTTGGGACATAATTCCTTTACACGAAGAATTTATAGGTGCAAATGTTACTCGTTTCTGAGCATATTCCTATTGTAGGCACGCAGATTCTATTTTCAAGGCTTATTCTCTGATTATTATACTTACTGATGTGAAATCTTCTGATATTTCAGATTATGTACAGAAACAGTTTTTGCCAATGGTGGAAACTCACCATTAACCTCTGTTGAAGTCCCAGGAAGAGATGCAAACATCTATAATGGTAAAGACCACCTAGAGTATGAGAATCAGAAAATTGATGTCACAGAATTGCCTACTGCAGAAGAACATACTCTCTCAGCACAATCTGGAAATTGTAGTGATGAGAGGGAAATACACATAGGGCCTTTATACTTGAAACAAGAGTGTTTGATTCCTAAGGGCAAAAGTCCACAACCATTTAAAACTTATGATAAGAGCTTTACTCACTTATTAGCTTTAAAAGCACGTAATTTGATTCAGGAGGGTAAAAAGACACACCAATGTAAAACTTGTAATAAGAGCTTTACTTACATGTCAAATTTGAAGAAACATAATTTGATTCATGAGGGTAAGAAGCCACACCAATGTAAAACTTGTGATAAGAACTTTACTCTGATGTCACATTTGAAAATACATAAACTGATTCATGAGGGTAGGAAGCCCTACCAATGCAGTACTTGTGGTAAGAGCTTTACTCAGATGTCGAATTTGAAAAAGCATAATTTGATTCATGAGGGTAAGAAGCCACACCAATGTAAAACTTGTGGTAAGAGCTTCACTCACCCGTCATATTTGAAAATACATAATATGATTCATGAGGATAAGAAGCCACATCAGTGTAAAAGTTGTGAGAAAAGCTTTACTCACTTGTCAACTTTAAAAACACACAATTTGATTCATGAGGGTAAGAAGCCACATCAATGTAACACTTGTGATAAGAGCTTTACTCTGTTTGAACATTTGAAAAGACATAATTTAATTCATATGGGTAAGAAGCCACACCAGTGTAAAACTTGTGATAAGAGTTTTACTCGGATGGAACATTTGAAAACACATAATTTGATTCATGAGGGTAAGAAGCCTCACCAATGTAAAAGTTGTGATAGGAGCTTTACTCACCTGTCAACTTTAATAGCACATAATTTGATTCATGAGGGTAAGAAGACACACCAATGTAAAACGTGTGATAAGAGCTTTACCCGTTTGGAACATTTGAAAAGGCATATTTTGATTCATGAGGGTAAGAAGCCACACCAATGTAAAATTTGTGATAAGAGTTTTACTCGGCTGGAAATTTTGAAAACACATTATTTGATTCATGAGGGTAAGAAGCCCCACCAGTGTAAAAGTTGTGATAAGAGCTTTACACATTTATCATATTTGAAGAGACATAATGTGATCCATGAGGATAAGAAGCCACACCAGTGTAAAACTTGTGATAAGAGCTTTACTCGGTTGGAATATTTGAAAAAACACAGTTTGATCCATGAGAGTAAGGAGGCACCAATGTAAAACTTGTGATAAGAGGTTTACTCAATTGGCAGCTTTGCAAAGACAATTTGGCTCATAAGATAAATTAACATAAATACACTCAAAATCTGTAGGAGCAGCTTTTTATGTTACTGTATAGTAGCAGAACATGTTCAGAATTAAATAAGAAAGTGACATTTTATTCACCCCTCTGTATCACAGTTAAGAGATATACTTTGCTGCCTTTAGGCGGTTTAGAATACTGCTTCTCAAAATATTTCTCAAGCTATGGAAAAACCTGGGTCAGTAGAAATGGGATAAAGGTTTTATCTTAACTGTGTCTATAGAAATAGAATTGGTTTTATGTTGCTTCCATGTACTAATTTACTTCATGGTGTATAGTGAACAGCAATGAAGTTGATAAGCCAAATGCACAATGTGCAATAACAACATAAGAGACAGAAAAGACAGCAAAACTCATTTTATCATTTGATTGTAAATAAGACAATTTGGTGATTTATAATATATGATAAATGTGATTGTAACCTTGTATAGTTCATTATAGTGCTGTTAAATGACAAATTATTCGAGTTAATGCTTATGTAACTTTTATGGCTGGATATACCTCGGTCTCACTGTACTGCCACGGCTGAGACTATCTCGTGGGTGTTGAAAGAAATATCATATTTATTGTGAAACCTGTATCCCAGACCACATTTATTTATAAGTTTTCTCCTCGCAACGATATACCCGGCGCAGCTACATGTTTCCCGGCACTGATATTCCCGTGGTTATCGGCAGGATACATGCACGTAAGTGCGTAAACGTGAACTTGTGAGTGTGAAGTTCCTGCGTAAGTGCGTATGTAACGCCAACTTGTGAGTGTGTCAGTCGTGTCTGACAGGCAATTTGTGAGGGTGAAGTTAGAAGTGCCTATCGACATAGCTTGTTTGCTAGTTTTGTTAATTCAATCTTCTCCTCATTTTGCCACTTCTTCATTACCATGTGGTTGCCCTCATTGGTGGAAATCCATGTTGTATCCACGACATTCAATTTTCACCAATAAGCATGTTCTGTCTTGGCGGGTGCATTATAAGGAGATTTTGTTTCACTGCACAGTGTCACTATTAACTTTACAATGGTTTGTAAAGGATTTTCATATCCTTTGTTCTCCATTGTCTGGCGACCTTACCCTAATGACAGTCTTTCCCATGGCCTTCGCAAATTTTCATATATGTAGCCCTTTTAGATGAATAAGCTATATGGTCTATCCAAATATTTTATTTATTAATTTCTCTTAACAATCATTTCGGTTTATCCCATCACACTTTGAAAGTAATTTTTAATTTATTTTATTCTGTATAAGGTAATCTAAATGACAAATCATCCTGTGAAAGCTTATATAACTCTGTAAGTGATCTCTAGCTTCTTCAGTGACAAATCACCTCTGATGTCAATGTGAAAGCTACTCAAATGTATATGTATAGAACCAACTAAGAAAAAGGTGACATTCATTACTAATTATATTATAACTGAATTATTATTATATTACAACTAAACAGTAGAATATGGCTGTAAATGCCTAGTGTAAATTTAACACAAAATTCAATTCTTATCTGACAAATTTCAGGTAAGCTTTGATTGTGTTTCCATTATCCGCTGTGCTGTTGTTTGTTTCTTTTTTGTTCCTGTATATGAGTTTCTATGTGCTCATTCTGTGTATTTATTGACTGCTTTGTACATCACAATTGACATTCGCCAGCCTCCATGGCTACTTGTGAACATGCTGAACACAATCTAATCTAATCTAACCATATACAATTGTTTGGTAATTTGGAGAGCTCTAAACCCACACAGGACAATGACCTACCTGGACTTCCGACTATGAATAGCTCGCAGCCTAATTGAACAATACCATGTTGGGGGTAGAAAATCCAGAACCCCTGCACCCCTCAGACTTCAAGGAAAACATCCTAAAAGGATACCACCAACAGCAAAGAAGTCCTCCCCACCTCGAAAGTGTTTCGTGTGCCGCAAGAAGGGAATTCGCGAATGTGGAGATGTACCCTTGTGTGTTTATCCCTGTTTTGAGGCATATCACTACACAAGGAACATAAAGGTAAGCCAGTAAAGTATATAGACTTTACTTAAATTTTTCATAAAGGGAAAATTAAAATAAGTTGAGTTGGATTAGGGATAAATAAGGGTTAAATGCACTAACGCACAGGATGTGTATACATGCCCATATCGCTCATCCATCATTCTGTTAGCTAATGGTAACCGTTTGTTAGAGAGCACCAAATTTTTATGTTTTGGCAGTTACATCGCTCTCTCACAACCCCCAGAATGTCTGGAGGATCACACCTGTCGTTGGTTTACGGGTCTCACCGACCTGACCGGGAGAATTATCAAAATAAATTCACCGACCATATCCTCTGTTGTTGTAGTGTTTAACGCCCGCTTTTACTACTACGGCACCGCAGGCGGTGACACTGATGATACATGGAATGAAGATGGAGCACCGGTGGAATGAGATGGCGGGGGAAACCGGAAAACCCGCCCTAACGCCGCTTCGTCCACCACGAATACCACATGCAGGTCCCTGGGATCGAACCCGGGCCGCCTAGGTGGTAGGCGAGTGCGCTAACCGCTCGGCCACGGCGCCGCCGACCATATCCTCTGATTACCAATCAGAGGACGTATTACATGCCTTGACAGGTCAGCATGTTAGGGGTTAAGATTTTATAGAGAAATGGAGAGGTTGGAAAAATAAAGACTCCCTAGCCCTCGGGAACCCTAATAGCATCGGGGTCGGAAGAGAACAAGAGATGACCAAGGTAAGGTCAGATAGAAAAGTTACAGTGAGGAGCAAAACACCAGTAAGTGGAAGTAATGTTCTGCTCAGCTTGGGTACCTTGTGGTCGCTATTCCATATCGCTGAAGAGGTTAATATATTTCTTGCTGTTACTAACAGTTAATTTGTTTATAATGGCAGTTTAACAACACAGAAATATAATTCTGAATGGATAATTATACATAACTTGTACTGCTCATGGAAAGGAATCATTTAGTTATTTTAAGCTTAAAAGGTGGGTCAATTAACACTGAACAACACTTACAACATAATTTTCCGGAATGCGTTTCGGAGGTTAACTTTCCTCCATTATCAACCGCACAATAACTGGATTTCCATGGTGCGGATGGCGATGCTTCTTCTGATGTTTCTTCTGGTAACGGTTCAATGAACTTACTGAAAATATATTTCTGAGGAATGTCGAAATTAAATACTCAGTTTCTATTTTTTAAATGAAGATTTGTTCCCATGTGGACAGTTCTTGTTTTCCGGTTATGTGTTTGAGAAGTTTTGATTCTAGCTTTATGTTATGATTTTTTGTCCAAAAGTGAAATGCAACTGCTGATTTTTCTAATTGTTTACTCTTGATGTTCCTAACGTGCTCCTTGGATCTAATTTCTAAATTTCTTTTGGTTTTTCCTATGTATATTTCGTTACAATCACTGCATTCAATTTGGTATATGCCAGATTTTTTGTTAGGTGGAATAGCATCTTTGATGTTTAAGTAGGAGGTTTTTTATGGAGTAATGGTTTACTGATGCTAGCTGAATGTTGTTCCTTGAACACTTTTTTAAATTTATCAAAGGCCCATGGATGATATGTAAATATTTTGAATGTCATTTTTGATTTTGCTGCTGTGAGAGTTGTAGTTTCTTTTAATAACTTTTTCTTTTCTGCTCGTTTTACTTTTTTATCTACTAATTCTTTGGGGAAGCCATTTTTTTGTGCTATTTCAATTATTTTGTAATATTCTGCTTTATATTCTTCTGCTGAAAGAGGGATGTTCACCAATCTATGTGTTAAACTATTGAAAATGGCTTGTTTGTGGCTTCTTGGATTGTAACTATTAGCTTTTATGTAGTTGTCTGTTTGCGTTGGTTTTCTGTGAATACCGAAATTTATTCTATCCTTTTTGATTAATTTTAGATCTAAAGATGCTTTAGATGCATGCTTTAATTGCATACTTGTTTGGTATTATGCTTGAATTTTGTATAGTTTTTTCAAAGATTTGAACACCAGTGGTTAGCAGTTTTTTGCTGATTTTTTCGTAGTTACTATCATTTAGCATTGTTTCTATTTCTTCTGTGTAATTTGATTTATCTATTATTACTATTTTGTTCCCTTTGTCTGCCTTTGTGTATACTACATTTTTATGTTTTAAAGAATGGATAAGATTTCGTGTTGTTCAGTGTGTTTAATTGACTCACCTTTTAAATTAAATTAATTACAACACTCTTTTCAAACTTCTATGAAAGGAAGATAAACTTTAGGAAGTTAAAATGGCATACAGGCATACTTCAATAACCCCTGTTACATGTGGGAAGCATGATCATATGGAAATATCTAAATTGGACGTTTCTCATACAAGCGTGATCACTGTTATACAATTACTTCTAGTAAAACCTAGCTCTGTATACTTTAAATATTCTGTATGTGAGGTTCAAGCAAATGTTTATTGTATCTGTCTTGTTTGGTGTGACATGATGCAAGCTTTTCATAAGTGTTTGAGCCAGAATTATTGACTTATTATTTTAACACATTTCTTTTTCAAATCTCATGATGCAGGGTTATTTGATAAATTTTCGTTCAGAATAGCACAGATTATACCCAACAATCTTTGGATATTATTGAATGTTACCAGCTTATGTAGCTAGTTGTAAATAATGTTATAAATTGTTGGTGAATCCTCAGTCAAGTTTATCATTACCAACATGTGCTCAGAATAGATGCGTTGGTTTAAAAAAAACTGCAAAGCAAAACTATTTCTTTCTGAATTACCTGAAAAATGTATATTGCTGATTTTAAAAGCTTACTTTCAGTAACAGTTATGCAACTATAAATTGAATTCTTGGAGAAGACATCAGTTTTCAGAAAAGTTCTGCTCTGCATATACACTGAATATGTATGAACAGTGCATTAATATTGTCGGCACTACCGCAAAGGAGCCGAAGGGAAGAGACAGAGAATGGCCGCATTGTTGGGGCGCTTGCCGAAAGAGAGAAAGGGATAGAGACTTCTGGAACTTTCTGCCTTGTATTTCACCGCAATAATAACTGAACTTTCCTGAAGTTTCCAGAATAGTGCCTGGGAGATATAAATAGCGGAAAGTGTGAGAAGGGACGGTTTTTGTGTTACTAATTCAGAGCTGTGCTGTTGGAGAATCGGAAAAGACTGCCTTGCTGTTGCAACGAGTGTAAAAAGTTACTGTTTACGAAAATAAAAGTGTTTCTTTATCTCGACTACATCTGTCTCCTTTACTTGACACCCACGAAAGTCACACTGGTGTCAGAAGTGGGATATGACGATAGAGGCTACATTGGTGAGCTTTTTACAAGAGCTGAAAGCAGAGATGAAGACGGTAAATGACAACCTCGCTGCCGAGCTGAAAGAGATGAAGACAGAGCTATCGGCGAAAATTAACGAGCAACTGGCTGGCGTAAGGAAGGATGTGAAAGAGCTCGGTGGAAAGGTGGAAGACGCCCTGGAGAATGTCGGGGAACGGCTTAGCGTTCTCGAAGAGAGGGTCGACGGCAGCGCCAAGGAGCTAAATGCAATGGTGGAAGGGATGCTTAGTGAAAAGCTCAAGAACTACAAGGCCGAGGCTCCGGCACTCGACACAACATCGACGCGCGTCATACCACCAAAGTACGATGGCACGTCAACGTTTGAGGTCTTCCGCCGTCAATTCGACACAGTGGCCAAGCACAGAAATGGTCGCCAGAAGAAGAGGCCGCGCAGCTGATAGCCAGCCTCCAGGGACGAGCCGTAGAGGTGCTGAACGCAGTCCAGACAGCTGCGGCGCCCAAGGACATCTGGGAGGCCCTGGAGAACCGGTTCGGAAACCACCGCTTAGCCGCAGCCAACTGAAATCTAGGATGCAACTGGCAGTGGAGACGCTGCAGGAGTTCGCCCTGGCAATCGAACAGCTGGCCAGCAAAGCCTTGGTCGACCTCCCCTCCGAATTCATATCCCGAGAAGCCGCCTATACCTTCGTCGACGGGGTACGCGATGCCGAGATACGTCAACGCCTGATGCTCGGCGACTACAAGACCAGCCACGAGGCGACGGTCGACATCAGCAAGAAGGTTCTGCGGCTTAAGGGAGAGGAAGTAATGCTCCGGCACCCCGAAAAACGCCTTGGAATCTGCAGGGTCATTCTCAGGGAAGACGTAGTTGTCCCCGCGAGAAGCGAGATGGTAGTGACGGCGCGACTGGAAGGCCAGCGCAGGCAGAACATGCTGCTGGACCGGAAGACGCATGTGCACGGGCTCTGTGTAGCCGGGACATGTTGCCGTGCCGAGAGGAGGTGCCGGTGAGACTGCTCAACCCAACAGACACCGATCACGACGTCCAGGCCGGGACGGAGTTGGGGGCGTGCGAGCCCGTGGCCAGCGTAACACCAATAGACAAGACCCAGGAGCCGGTGCCGACGCAACACCTGGGGCCCCGGCTGGGAGGCTTACTGGAGAGGGCGGCCGACCACCTGACCGCTGAACAGAGAGAGAAGGTCCAACAACTGCTGAGACGATAGCAGCGCATCTTCAGCCAAGGCAGCAGCGATTACGGCCGCACGGACCGAGTGCTTCACCACATCGATACCGGACACGCCCGGCCTATTCGGCAACCACCTAGACGCGTTCCGTTGGCTAAACAAGCGGCGGTACGAGACATGCTGGAGGACATGAGAACCAAGGGAGTGATCGAAGAGTCTGACAGAGGAGACGGATCGAGATAGAGGAGAGATCAGCAGGGATAGAAGGGGTGATGTGTAGAGATGGAGGAGAAATCAGCAGGGAGAGGTGAGGAGATGGATCGAGATGGAGGAGAGATTAGTAGGGAGAGGAGATGGATCGAGGTAAAGGAGAATTCAGTAGGGAGAGGAGAGGAGATGGATCGAGATAGAGGAGAGATCAGCAGGGAGAGGAGATGGATCGAGGTGCAGGAGAATTTAGTAGGGAGAGGAGAGGAGATGGAACGAGATAGAGGAGAGACCAGCAGAGAGAGGAGATGGATCGAGATGGAGGAGAAATCAGCAGGGAGAGGAGAGGAGATGGATCGAGATGGAGGAGAGATCAGCAGGGAGAGGAGAGGAGATGGATCGAGGTGCAGGAGAATTTAGCAGGGAGAGGAGAGGAGATGGATCGAGATAGAGGAGAGACCAGCAGAGAGAGGAGATGGATCGAGATGGAGGAGAGATCAGCATGGAGAGGAGAGGAGATGGTTTGAGATGGAGGAGAGATCAGCAGGGAGAGGTGATGCATCGAGATGGAGGAGAAACCCATAGGGAGAGCCGAGGAGATGGATTGAGATGGAGGAGTAATCAGTAGGGAGAGGAGAGGAGATTGACCGCGATGGAGGAGTAATTAGCAGAGAGAGGAGAGGAGATCGACCGAGATGGAGGAGTAATTAGCAGAGAGAGGAAAGGAAATCGACCGAGATGGAGGATTAATCAGCAGGGAGAAGAGAGGAGATCGACCAAGATGGAAGAGAAATCAGTATGGAGAGTAGATGGATCGAGATGGAGGAGTAATCAGCAGGAAGATGAAAGGAGATTGATTGAGATGGAGGAGAAACCAGCAGGGAGAGGATAGCAGATGGGTTGAGGAGGAGAGATTAGCAGGAGGAGGAAGTATTAAGTGATAATTTATGTGGCGGTGAAGGTGAAGTGAATTTGGGAAGTGATTGAGTGAGAGTTTTAAAATCCCTAATGGTAATAATAATTTGGGAATTATTTGTTTTAATGTTATCAGTGATTTAAGGAGGAAAGAAAAGTGTCATGTTGTGAGTTCGAATGGGGAAGTGCAGAAATATGAATTTGAGTTAAGGATATAAAGGTGATATTAGAAATATATCAAGTGATGTTTTTGTGCTGGATACCAGTACAGTTGGCCGCCGGGCACCGGCTCCTTAGTGTTAAGTTAGATGTAGTATTTATTATTTTTAACCGGATACCGGTTATTTACTGGATACCAGTAAATTTGTTTAAATAGTGATTTGTAGAAATGTATTTGATGTAGTTATGTAAGTATATTATAAAAGGGGGGATAAAATGGGAAATATTTTGTATATATATATATATATATATATATTTTTTTTTTTTTTTAAATTTGAATAAAAGATTGTTAAATATTAAATTATATTATTAGAAGAATGAGATATATTTTTAAATGGGAATTATTTTGGTAAGTTGAATTGAAGATTTGTTGTTTTATTGATTTTAGGAAATTTTTAATTAAAATAATGTGTAAATGTAGTTGATTTAATGTTTAATTATATTTTTTTTTTATTTATTTTAGTATATTGATTGATTTTTGTTATATGAATTAGAAATTTTGTTGGTTGTTTTGGTTTGATGATTTAGAAATAAAGTTAATGAATTATTATTAGTAATTGAAATAATTGTTTATGTAAATAGGTTAAGAAATTAATTATATGATTTTGGAATTTTAATTTGAGCTTTTTATTTTGATTGTTGAATAATGAATATTTTATTAAATTAAAAAAAGAAAAAATTATATATTAAATTAATTAGGAGTATTGTGATTGTTTTAGGTATTAGAGGAAATGTTGGTATAGATAATTGATGTGATGAATTATAATTTTGAGTATGTTTATTTTGTGTATGTTGAAATCTTTTCTTTTTTTTTTTAACTTTATTGTATTTTATATTTATGTTTTGTAGTATTTAGATTTTTATAACTTGTAGAATATTGTTGTTGTAAATATTTTTTTTGAAAGTTAAATAAACGAATAGGGATCTGGAATGTAAGCCCTGGTTTAAGTAATTAGGTGCCAGGGTTTATTATTGCAGGTTTTTATTTATTTATTTATTTATTTATTTATTTAGTCTGACAGTCCTTGGTGTTCCCCTGTAGTTCTGGTGAAGAAGAAGAATGGCGAGCTACGCTTCTGCGTAGATTACAGGAAGCTGAACGCTGTCACCAGGAAGGACTGCTTTCCCTTACCCCGGATTGACGACACCCTGGACACGCTTGCGGGTGCGCAGTGGTTCTCAACCCTGGACCTGAAATCGGGTTACTGGCAGGTGACTCTAGACCCGAGAGACAAGGAGAAGACCGCATTCTCGACAGGCCAAGGGCTTTGGCAGTTCACAGTTATGCCCTTTGGTCTCTGCAACGCACCAGCTACCTTCCAACGCCTCATGGAGTCAGTAATGAGAGGATTGACTTATGACGCCTGCCTGTTATACCTGAACGACATCATCGTCGGCAAGACATTCGAAGACCATCTTGACAAACTGATCAAGGTGCTACAGAGACTGCAGGCAACCGGCTTGAAGCTGAACGCCAAGAAGTGCCAGCTCCTCCGCAGGGAAGTCAACTACTTGGGTCACATAGTCTCACCAACCGGAGTGGCCACGGATCCGGAGAAGACACAGGCCGTGAGAGATTGGCCTCGTCCAAAGGATAAGCGAGAACTGCTCAGTTTCCTTGGATTGTGCAGTTATTACCGCCGCTTCATAAAGGGTTTCTCCAGCATCGCCAAACCCCTCACTCGCCTGACGAAGACCATCTTGACAAACTGACCAAGGTCCTACAGAGACTGCAGGCGACCGGCTTGAAGCTGAACGCCAAGAAGTGCCAGCTCTTCCGCAGGGAAGTCAACTACTTGGGCCACTACAACTAACCTCAACAGTTCTCTGACGTAAAATTCGATCAGAAGACCCTCGCGACCAAACCTATCTCGCAAACAAGATATCACCTTGGGATAATTTTCAGAAGTAGGCGGAAAACTCGACTATTTCTCTAGCTCTTGTGCCTTCTAAAGTCGCCTGGATGAGGTATTGAAATTTATCTTCATTTTCTATCTCTCGATCTTTGTGTATACGTTTGAATTAACTCCAGAAGCCTAACCAATCCTTTACTTCACCTCCGTATTCCTTAAGTTCTATCTTGGGTAGCTTTAACTTTTTACTTGATGTTGGAGATGAACACGTTGACATATTTCGTTCCATGTTTGCCGTTAATTTATTAAGATATATTTCTACTTCCACTCTAGCACTATCCATTTTCTCTTTATACTGTTCTACAACCATATACTCAGCTTCATAATCGTCAGTTTTGTCGTCTGAATCCAACAGTTTGGAAACGATTTCCTCGTCGTATACGGATAATTCTCCAGATATTCTTTCTAACGTCGTAAATTTTGTTCTTACTTCATTTTCGTTGGCTTGATCCGTTAGAAGATTCATCAGCAAATTATAGCATTTTGTAAATGATGATCTCACCGGCTTGCGTCTTGCTAGAAGCTTCTCCATGTTTCACTTTTCACAGGTAATTAACAATTATTCTACTCTTACCTTATACTTCTTTATTGTGAGATCACGTCAGGGTCACCAAATGTTGAGAATACAAGAACAATTTACCAAATTTTCTTTTTCTCCTCTTTATTTTACAACGACAAACATGGTAGACGAATCAGCCATTTTAACAAAGTCTCACACTCCTTTTTTTTATACAAACAGTACTAACCTAATAGAGTGTTCTGTGGGTTACACTGCGTGGAATTTCTCTCCTTTACTCCTTTGACCTTGAGGAGATGGGGAACAGACAATATGTAATACACCTGTCGCGCTATTCCAAGAGAAAAGAAATCACTGACACAAAGTACAGTTGGTTTGTAGTCGTACAAAAAAATGGCGATTTCTTGGAAGTTTACATGACCCAAGGTATATATTTATTTCAATATTCTTATAAGGTGCATATTTCATGTTAATTTTATTTTAATGAGAGTGTTATATAATACGTTATTTAAATATGTTACACTGTAAGGAGAAGAATTCCTGAATACTGGAAAAGATTTTTTATATGTTACATTTGTTGATCCATTCCTGGTTACTGTATCCATATTTTGTTAGAAGACTAGAATTAAAAGCCTTTTCATCCTCATTTTAATATTACATTCACTTTTGCATTCTCTGAATTTCAGAACTG